>JAOXYL010000045.1:9690260-9752267 GCA_028564955.1 Terapon puta
CTATATATATGTATATATATATATATATATATATATATATATATATATATATATACATATATTCTGTCCTTATTGACACTGACACACATTCAAATGTAAAAAAAAATAAATGGAATTAACTGTGACAAAAAAAAATCATTTAGCATAAAATGAGTTTTTCAAAACTGACAGATTGAGCTCATTGCAGTGGTCAGAATAAATAACGCTGCAATGTTATCAAAGTGACTAAGAACAATTAACTTCTGTAAAGGGAGCCTCTCAGACCAAGAGGCTGCTATCTGATCATTGGTACCACTTAGTGGGGACCTGCTGAGACCTCTGTTTATGCATTAACTGGGCAGCAATAATGAGCACTGGCCTCTCACAGTGCATGAGTCAAATCAAATTCCCTTGCCAATTAGAAGGAGATTTACACGAGGCCCTGTAGCACAGAGGCTAATCTTCTTGGGCGATCTACGGTGTTCCTGCACTAAAACAGCCTCTTATATTCTCATGGACCGCTGGTGCTAGCCCTCGTGGTGGGATTTGTTTCTGTTTTCATATGTTTCAGCAGGATTGGGAGGCTGGAGCCAGTCTGTGTGTGAGCATCCTGCTTGTGGAACAGACCTGGCAAATGGCCCACTCAGGACATTTGACCCTGTGGATTTTTCGTTCTTGTGTGTGGTTTTTTTGGAGCTAGCACTTTTCCTTTAGCAAGGGCTAAAAGGCTCAAAAGGGTGGAAAGCAAAATATTTTTATAAATCTCCTGGACGCCAGGTTGCATAAAAGGTTCCACAGGCGTTTGCATCAAACCTGGACTGTTGAGACCACAGATTCTGTTTTTGTTGCCATAAAACTGCCCCTTTCCAAAAAAGCACATATATGTATATTCCATTTGCTTGACTCTTATAAATTTAAATGAACTGAAAAATCAAGTTTGCTCCCCAAAGAAAAACAGGAGGTTAAATATATTATGCACATGAATATAAAGATCTATCCAAGGATTAGATCTTTGTGTGTAACACAGCCACTCGCACACCCAGAGTATGAATCCATGAATGGGTGGTGTTCTGTAAATGCACAAAAAGGATCTTATCTGAAATATCTCATGCGCCAAGTGCAGTGCACTTGAGTTTTATTTTTAAGATTTAAGTATTTAGAAGAGGCTGATCTTGCGTCATGGTTTCAGTGTGGAATAGTGGATGTGACCCCAGGTTAAAAGGTTGTGTTTGGGCTCAGTGTCACAGGTGGGTTGAAAAAGTATCTCCTTTTCTGTCATAACAGCCATGGGCAGAGCGTGCGTGAGCTCCTAACATAATTTGATTCTATGGAAAACAGAGGGAAGCCCCCTAAAGACTTGAAGACCTCCCTTGTTTACTGATGCAGGATACCTTTCGCAGTTCTCCTTTGGTCTTAGGGGTGGTGGCCAAAGAGGAGGGAGGCAGAGGAGGGGGAGGGTGGCAGACCAGATTCCTCTCAGGGCTCTTTTCTCTTTTCCCTCTTCCCACTTTGGTTGATAGTGGTGATTACAGGCTAGTTTGTTGGGGTTGTCTGGTCACAGTAATTGCAGGTTAGTTGTCCATCACCCCGTGGTCTGCCAGCGGCGAAGGGAAAGGAGAACACAGAGCGCTAAAAAGAAAGGATCCATTCAATCATCTGGGTGAAAAGGTGAATTGTATGAATGGGCTCCTCACCTCGCCGTGAAAGCCAAGAAATAGGTGTTGCTCTTAGATAATAAAAACTAACCCCTACCCCACAACAGTACCACTCGTTGTAAAATAGCTTCTTACAGGACACACATTATGTCCATTGTGTATCCTTATTTTTTTTCTATACAGGCAGAATCACTGGGATATTACTCCCTGTCTAAAAAAAAGTATCCTTGAGAGAACAGTTTAGCCATCAATCATTGCATTAATGAGGCTCGCTGGTTACCTAAAGGTGAAAAAAAAATGTTCCAAAGATATTTGAGGGTGTGAAGTTATATAAGGCTGTTTATAACTTACAGCTTTATTCACTGCTGGGGCTTTCAGAGGTGGCTATACTGCCACTGGGGAGCTGCTTGAGTTGGAAAAGCTATGAATACCCTTTTACCACATTCCCTGCCTTATAAAGAAAACCCACATGGACACAAACTTGTCAGCGTGAGTTCTGGGAGCAAACTGCAAAACCGACAGGTATAGATCCAAACTATACTTCAACACAGGGAGAAAATATTTTAGAAATAAGCAAGTCTTAACCCTCCTGATTTATTGGTTGTTCAATACAACATTAATTTAACTTACCTGACAGTGTTTTCCTGGTATGATTTGCCCTCATGACTTTATCAGTACGCAGGATTAGTCTGTTTGCTTATGGACAAGAATGCAATTAGCAGAGTCACACACTGATCAATGCTGGCATATCACTAGCAGTCACCCATGAGCAAACATGTTTTTCTTTTGGGCAGATAGGAGAGGAATGTCAAATACGACCTGAAGTCCAAATAGTTGGCTGCATATGTTGGACTGATGTTATGTAAGAGGAAAATGTCCATTATTCCTTGCGTGGCACGACTGAAAAACCTCCATGAAGTCACCTGTCTAACTTGAGCTCACACAACCTCGGAGCCTATTTGCCTCCTCCACCCACCCCAGTTCTCATCCCTGTTTCAAGTGAACAATAGATATGGGACCCCCTGCTGCTCTGCCAGGTGACCTCATCACAGCGCCACCAATCGGCCCTCGCTCACGCAAACAAAGGTCGGCCCGGTGAAAATGCCAGCACTGGTTCTCACAGTCACCCCGATAATATCTCCGTCCCCCCAGCCCCACACGCATTGACATGGAGCAACCGCACAGATAAAGTTGCAAATGGGCACTTCTATGAGTCAAAGCAGGGGAGGGTGGGACACTGGACATCCCCCCAGCGGACGCCTTGTTCTCGCATTAATTGATCGCTACTTGATCTTGGATGGTGATTCAGGGGTACTCTCTAGGGCAGGCCACCAGTCTCGGTGATATGTGTGGGAACTGTGTGGAGGCCACGAAGGTGCACCTGCTAAATGGCTGTTTTGGACTATTCCCCCAGCACCCTGCCCATTGTTAGGGATTTATATTCAGTTTCCTTCTCAGATGGCCACACAGTGGAGGACTACTGAAGTGGGCTACTCTCTTTTCAGAAAAGGGGTCGCTTAAAAGACAGACCTGCTAAGGTGAAGAGTATTGAAAGAGTGACACGGGAAGAACTGGGATAGATGCAGAGCAAAAGGGGGTCTCATGTCACACAGCAGTGATGTCAGTGGTTTTGGACTTTCCACTTCATGAAGCGAATCTTATCTCTCTGAGCATTCTTGTCACAACAGTTTCCAAAGTTACCAGTGTTGAATATATGTCATGAAAAGATACAAAAACAAAAAGGGATACGGGGGAAATGAAATACTGAACAGTGTTTTTTCAGAGGAAAGGGGATGATCACAAGCCAACAATTAGCCTTAATGATAGCCTGATGTCCTTTGGCCGGCTGGTTGACCCATGACCCTCATTTTAATGAGAGCTGTAATAAGTGACATTACTCTGTCAGTGTGGGGTCTCGGTCCAGAGAGGATGGTTAAGATGAAAGGTACCCACTGAAGTGTGGGCTGCAGGTGGGATGACAGTTTAAATAGACAATGAGAGACAGGTGCAATGATGATGTGTAGCAGACACAGTAGCACAGTAGCCAGTAGACGGTTAAAACAGTCGATTTGTTTACATCATATTATGTATACATTTTGCCCCTGTTTCACATGGTGTTTACATCTTCACAATGAAAAAATTTAATCATCATCTTGAAACTTAATTTAAAGACTATCAGGAGCAAAAAGTGCTCTGTAGAACAGAACAGAAATAATAATAATAATAAAGAATAAAATTAGTCCTCATTACTCTGCTCTGAGTAAATAAATTGTTGTTTTCAGCGATTCTTTCCTTTCACTTTGCTCTCTGTGAGCGTCAGACTCTCTAATCCCTTCCGCGGGAGCATGTCATCACTGTGTCATTCTCACATGTCCACTCTAAGCTGAGGCTCTTACCCGCTGGCACACCACCGCCGCGATCTTCAGAGGAAAGATAGAGAGGCGGAGGAGTGGTAGTGGGGTGGGAGCGGGGCACTGAGGGGGGAGCGGGTAGGAAAAGAGCCGGAATTACCAGATTTAAATAAAGTCAACTTTCCGGCCATCTGGCCAGTGTTTGGGATAGAAGGGGAAGCCTTGAAGGCTTGAAGAACCGGAGTGAGAAAGCTTTATTTTTAATGCTCTGCATCCAAAACCTCTTAGCAATACAAAACCCATGAAGGTCCCTTTTAAGACCACAAACCAGTATCATTGCAAAAAAAATGCTGAACATCTAAAATATCCATTACTCACATTTTCCTCCCAGCTGCCAAAATATTTGCGCAGACTACAGGCAGTGTGACTCACCGTGGGTTTTGTTTGTTAAAATTGAATCAATTAAAAAACAAATGAGATGATAACAATGAGCTTTAGCTATCTGTATCCACTCAGTGCTCTCCAGATTGATGAGTTGATCGCAGTACACCCTGGAGTCAATGTAAGTGGATCTAGAGACATGCATCATGGCTCAGGAAAAGTGGCACATGGGCCGCTCAGAGGAAATCGCATCATTTGAGCTCCGAATAAGGTGACCACAAGGACATATCCCCAAACCAAGCACTCTGAAATTAGGGACAAAACAATGTGTCAGGCAATGATTGATCAGTCTGGGGTGTTTTGTCAAAATTCAGTCGTCTCTGCAGCCCCACCTCCAGGCACTTCCTATAATCAAAGGCCATGCCCACCCATGGCTAATTAGACATTAAGCAAACGTCAGGAGGGCCTGATTTAAAGCAGCCACCCTAGACCTGAGCAAAACAAAGGGAGCAGAGTGGGTAAATGGGAGAGATCCAGATCAATATTGAGCGGTACTTTTGTTTGCTAAAATGCCATAGAAGTCGAAATAAATCAGATAGAGGAGGGAGGGAAGGGCCAGCGATTGCGTTCTCACGGCTCCCCGGGCACTGCGCTGAGAATAGGCACACCTGGCCTAACAAAGCCCAGGAAGAGGGGAGGGATGAGCATGCACGCATGCACTCAGAACCACACACACACACACATATACACACAAACACACCATCTAACTAGCCCTGGTATAAGATCATATAAACAAGAGAGGATTTATACGTGTTTTCTCTTAAGGCCATCTGCAGGCTCATCTTAAGCATTGGTAGACACAATGCTAAAAATACGAAGACAGTGAAAGTGCGCTGGGGAAGATCACTGAGGATTTATATGTTTTGGAACTCTCTTGAGAAGCTCGGGTTAGGAACAATAATAATAATTAAAAAAAAGCCAGCCAGTGAAACTTTATGTGCCAGTTGAGGGAATGAACCTCCCCTCGCAAACGCATCTGCAACAGAAAGGAACACACAAACACACTTTATGTTATATCATTCTAGGTCCCTCTTTCAATATAGGGCAGACAATGTGTCCATGATTTTTGTGTGGGATTTATAAGAAAGTGTTTTTGCAGGCCACTGTGTGTGATCATTAGTCAGAATCTGTTATATGCTCACACAGAACAGTCGTAGCGCTTATCTTCTTTTCTTCAGTGTCTGAGGGTCAGTTGACTTTATTGCAGCTGCTGAGCGGAATCAGGAAATGTTGGAGAGAAAATAACTTTTGTGGCTACCCAAACTAATATTTGCTCAGTAAAACAAGGTGAGACGCATTTATAAAGTACAATGAATAATCAATACAGCACATGTTATCTCTCTCTATCCATAAGGCGAATCTGCTTTCAGGCACTCCAACCAACTTGGCTTTTTTTTGTTTTTTTGCGTGTCGAGCCTGGCGCCAGTAGTGATGTTCTCCCTATGGGCTGACTGTCCTGTAGGTTTTCTGTCACCTCGAGACCAGCGGAGCGATCACTCTCCAGAGTTACAGGGTTTCCTGTCTGGTGAAAACGCTCCACTTCACCCCTCCCTCCCTCCCTCCCTCCCAACTGGCCCTCGCTCGGCAGCATCTGTGGCATGGTTCCCCCTGTAAATCATACTGTCACTTCTCACACTCAGCACCTCTGGAGCGTGAGCACCCGAGCTGGTTTCAATTTGAGCCCTGAGCAAAGTTAATAAGTTTGAGATAAATTCAGCTGGCCTGGCTGGAGCTGATTTGGAGTGGTGTACACTTTCGCCCCCCTGATTAGCCTTGCTCCTAAACTTCATTGGCAAAGCACAAAGGGAGAGTCTGTCTCACCCTGACCCCTAATGCAGTGTGACCCCATGCAGAGAAGCCTGTTATCATTGCTATTTAGAGAGTTCAGGTTACAGGTGAGTCAGGTACTAAAAAGATAATACTGACACTGCATAGGCTGACCACTGGATGTGGGGGTTCACTTAGGAATAAATATGGAGAACATCCAGGTTGGTGAATCTTCTGTTGCAAAGCAGAAATCAAGCACAAACACCACAATGATAGGTTTTGTTCACAAAGGTAAGTTGATGCGGAAAGCTGTCGCACAAAAGAAGTTGACACGTCAGACAAGTCCGCATTGTACCAGAAGTGAAATTATTCATAGTAATTGAGAGTGGCTTGCCACACATAAGTGCCTGTGCCATTTAGTAAAATAAACCTCACATCGAGCTAATATTCATCCGTGGTAACCTTTGGCAACTGGCGTGATGTTGGTAAGCACCCGTTTGGCCATCATTAACCAGCTGGAAGCGAGTAGAGCCCTTTTTGCTTCCCACCACATGATTGGAGGCAACCCCCAGTAACCTAACGCAGAGGCCAATTATAGATAATTTAAGACTTAAGCAATTTGGACAGATTTCTGGAAATTACTGTAGAGGTCTTGTTGCTGTCGCCGGACAGAAACGGGAGTGGGATATTTTGACAGGTTTTTACCACAAACCAGTTCTCAGATACACAAAGGCAGAGGTTACATGGTGCCTAATATCCATGTGTTGATTGGGGCTAAAGTCAGGGGGTTAAGCAAGGTCTAGTTAGCCGGGTTCTGAATTACCACAGAGAAGGTTAAGCAAAACAACAGGCCTCCATCCCACCTGTCCACCAATTACTGCTACATAAACACGATTGCCGGTCGGCTGCATGCACACGCATAAGATAAATTTACGTAGGTGGTCGGACTTCCCCAATTAAAGAATCTGACAACTGGAGACAGACTGAAAAATGCTCAGTTTGAGCCAAATACTATAAAACCGCCGAGCAGCGACCGGTCTCGGTATGCTTTTGAGAGTCCACTGCCTGTACCTTCATTCATTCGCAACTGTATTTCAAGGTCAAATGGTTAAATAAAAGACATTATGACACAAAGCAGTAAGAAAACCAAAGCTGGAACAAAGGATGAAATGATCATGGTGTCGTTTTCAGGTTGTTGTTAGTATTTCTTTTCAGGATTTTCTTCCATTCTATTCAACTGTGGCCCAAAAAGACACACGTATGTCCCTCTGGAGCTGAGCCCTCTCCCCTGCTGTCTTTGGCCCCTGTGACCTGGCTGTGTTAACAGGTGGATGCGCCCGTATTTGCTGCCTGTCTCTCTGTGTTTGCCCACGATGGTCAGACAGGAAGCTGGCCAGACTGCGGTCAGCCTGAGCCAGCACCGAATCCTTTCGGCTAGGTGTGAGGAAGACGTGGTGACATCACTGTTATGGGATAGTCTTCTGACGGAGGTGAGAGGGAGGAGGAGACATGCGGCGAGTCTATTTCTGGCTCTGCTTATATACACACTATTCTAAATAGGAGACACCGGTGCTCAGATGAAGTCCTCTTAAAATATGGCAAAGAAAGAAGAAAACAAAACCACTGATATATATAGGGATATTCTACTTATGCCCATTAGGTAACTCAGAACCCTAACCCTAACCCTAACCCTAACTTAACACAGGTCATTTGAAGACAGGAAATCTTAGTTGATATAAACCTGAATTTCACTTTTTAATTGAGTTGAGTCATGTTATAAAGGTATTTCTCTCTTGGTTTTAATAAAACCATCCAGTCATTTGCCAATCCAGGACTAATCCTCCAGTCTTCCTGCTGTTAGGCCCTTATGTGTATCAGGGATTTGCTGTTCTGAGGACCACAAATATCCAAAAATAGTCATGTCTAATTAGAACTGTGATGGCCATTTATTCAGGCCATGGGATTACAGTTTTTGTGCGAATGTGCATAATGTGGCTGCATGTGATTGTGCGTGTGGTCTTATTCACATCACACATGTGTGCTTCCCTCCCCACTCCTGTGCCGCTACCGCTTCACCCAGAGACTCAATTAAGAGCTCTGGCCGGAAAGCAGGTCTGAGCGGGTGGACGCTGAGACGAGACAGACTTGCCGGGCAGTTCCTTTCCCTCCTCGTCTCCGAAAGCTCCTTGGCAAGACGCAGGCGGCCCGACGTGTCAGGACCAAGCAAAAGCGCAATCTGTCTCAATACAGTTGGCTGACTGGGAGACCCAAAGCGGTCCTAACATGTAGCATCTCTCTGCACTGAGCCATGCATGCTCACACAGGAGGGAAACAGGAAGGCCTGATCGGGGCTAGCGTTGCATAGCAGTTAAGGTGGTCTGCGTGTAGGACCACTGTGAACTCACGGGACGTGGCCACTGATAATTTACTCCGCTGTAGGCCGGCTTTTCTTGAGAGCCGGTGAGAAAAGTGTTGTTCCTCTTAAGGCCAGTGGTAATTACCAACAGATGCTTCTTCTTCATCTTTTCTAGCTCTAATTGGGAACATTAGTTCACTGTTAGCCTTAATAACCAAAAGAATATTTAGTCATGAAATATTCGAGAGATGGAGTGCTTATGGATGAACTGAGCCATCCATAAGCGTAACGTTTTACTCGTGATCTGAAGAAAATAACTGAAATGACAAAATGATCGCTGCTGTCCTCTGTCAACAAACTGAGACAAATCACCTCTTAAATGTCTATTCCAGAGTCCCTGGGGTCAAATGACAGTCTTGGCTACATATAAAGGGCTATATTTAGGACAGTGTCTTGTAGTGCCTCTAGCACCACATTAACCTCTGACCTCTAACTAGGCACTAAGCTCCTGGTGGTTTACAACGGGAACAACTACTCTGCACCGAGAATGGAGATCATTTATCTGTTGGACTGTCCTGAGACATGCTACTTTAGCAGAGCTCATGAAATAAATACTCTACAGACATATGAAACAGATTTACAAGTTATCATTGGCTCTCTTTATGAGGTTGATTTCACCACCGCCACCTCTATCATCATATAGAGAGAGCAGTGTCTGTCTTTGGGCGTCTGACGTGTACTCGGAACAAACAAACAGATTTACTGCTTAGAGATGCGAGCGCTAAGTGAGAGTGATGTGTCATGTTGGGTTTTCAAGGCGACTATCATCAAGCACTTGAGCCTCTTTCATATTTGTCTAGCGTCAACCTTTGATGTGATGAGGGACTCACAGTGCCATTTTATTTCTAATTTATTTCACCTGACGCATAACGTCTAGAAAAATAACATTATAGGATAAAATCGTGTAATTAAGATTCTCATTAAACAAAATTGAATCACACAAAAAAGCTAATTATAAATAGTTGTAAAAATGCAATTTCCTTATTTCCACAAGTGTCTAATTGGTTGCTGGTGTTTGACACCCAGGTGACAGGTTTCCCTATTTCCCTTCCTCAAACCCACAGTAGGTTTATTTAGGTTTTCACATGCAGACTACATCTACCGCCCAACTCCCGCTCTGTCCTATACAACAGGAGGAAGGCATCATCTGTGTGACTCACATTTCGATGTGGGCAGCCCCGCCAGCCCTGAAGCACAGCTGAGGTCCTGGATGTAACTTAGCCCTGCGCCTCTATAACCCCAGCTGTAAAATGACACAAATCCTCAAGTAGCTCCTCAGCAGCCATCAAACCCCAAAGTGCCTGTTAAAGCTCACTGACTCCCCCTCACCTCCACCATCCCACCCTTGTCTTATAAAACCCGCAGCCATAAAACCACCACTGGCCTCATTCTTACTCTCCATGTGTCCTCTGCGTCGAGGCGAGTGGACAATTCATGCATAAAGATGTCATGATGGATATTTTGAATATGATCGCTACGATTGGGGAATCATATTAGGCCATTTATTTATCTGAGGATCAGAGGTCAGGACACAGATGCTGCAAATATCCAAAGTAGACGTGCGCTCCGTGCGTATGTGTTTTCCAATGCAAAGTGGAGAAGCTGCAATTGTTTGAAGACAAGTGCTATCAACATATGAGACACTTTTTTGAAATTATGTGCCACTTGTGTAGTCACCTGAGCCGAGTGTGCGCTTTGCAGAATGTCCCAGTAATGAAGCAAACAGAGAGTGACTGGAAAGTTTTAAGACCAGCTTCCAGGCCGACACAGGGAAAACATCACCAGCCTGAGTAAGTGTGCTGAGGAGTTGGACGTCGGACCAAACCGGCCCCTCCCGATCATCACACCACCACTTCTCCTCTGTGTTCTCACTCCACCCTTTTCCTCTGCCACTCGCTCCAACTCCTCTCCGCAGCTCGGTCCAAGAAAAGTAAGATAAAACTCCTGGCTGCTGCCGACAGCTTTTCTTCAGTATTTAAAAGGTTGAAATAGAAAACTATTGACAGGATCAAACTTCCCCAAGTGACCGTGAAGACATGAACGTGACATTATTCCGAGGCAAATCATTTCAGAGACCCAGGTGCAGAGTCTCCCAAGTGAGGCCGTCTATTAAAATATTATATAAGAACACAGAATAATAAATGGCTATGGCTTTGATTAATTATTTTTCATGCAATGACATCATCCCTCCAGGTTTCATGCAGTGTAACTTATGCATTCATCCTTTATTTGAATAGATTTGTAAGCTGCTTAGTGAAGAAAATGCTGTTGAGTTTTGCATCTTATGGAGCTACATGGAAACAATTACTTCCTGGCAAATGCAGATTTGCTGGCAGATCCCCTCCTGCGTGTGTGTGCGCTCACATGTGTGTAGTTACACTTGAGCACAAAGAGAATAATTGCCACTGAAACGTCACTAGGTTTCATTTGACAAGTGTGCTGTGCATCAGCCAAGCAACATCTGGATGCAAACTGAGAAATGGCTGCCAAGCACATGCGTTACAGCTCAAGCCTCTCTGCATAAGGATGCCTGCGAGGCTGAAAATTAGCTGAGAAAGTAGTGCAGAAGTTGCAAAGTGGGAGCGTCGCTTTGTCTGCCACTCTGCGCTGATTCTACGAAAACGCAGCGCAATAATTCAAATTAAGAAAGCAGCGCCGCACGTAATGTACGTGAGGTTTGAGAGAAGAGAAGGGATAGTTGGTGGTAAAAGCTGCGCAAATACAAATAAAAAACTACCCTAAAAATAAAGCTAAAGGTTATAGTCACCCCAAGGAAGCATAAAATCCTCATAAAATAAAGTCCTCTAATGCATAAAGAAGTAATAAATATCCCTTTCAGTGTTTTTACAGGACATATTAACTTCACAAGTGGCCGCTATGACCACATCCATACAAAACTCCTATGCAGTGGCCCTTCTTTGTACTTTTAAGGATTTGCGCATGCACGTTAAGGTCAATAGTTGGAATTTGTGGCAAAAATAAAATTCGATTAGCGATTGTGGAAAAGTAAAAAAAAAAAAGTATGGGAGGACATTGCTGTGAAAACAGAGGTGAAATAAATAAAACTGAGCATTCTAATGACTATGTAACGTCAGAGAAATCTGGTCCCAGTGAAATGATTTCAAGGATGCTTGTGTTTAAATGTCAAACTTAACAACAGCACCTAAGCAGACGGCCTCGGCGTGCTCTCAAATCCAAGGCTGATGATGTGAAACGCAATTAGAGGCTGAGATGCCGAGCGAGTGGAGAAATAAAACATCATTAAATTCGCTTTTTGGATCGGATCACCAATCTTGGAAAATGTGTGCAGCATCTCCTCTCTCTCAGGTCAGAATTTACGCTGGTGGTTTTCGGCTTTGACGCACACCTGGCGGAGCAGAATATTCCCCCTGTTTTCTATAGTCAGCACTATACCGTCTGCAAACAAGGGAGGAATACTGAGAGCCGTCCTCAGATGAACTCTGACCTGGTTAGCTGTGCCTCTGAAATGCAGAGTGGAGGGCCTCTCTATTCTGCATGTTTAATGAGAGCGGCTGACAAATTGAATATAAGTGCCCGCTGAGGGAAAGGGAGGGGAGGCTGGTGGGTAGGTGGGGGGTGTGCCAGTGGGTTAGATGAAGAAATTAGCTACCAGGGCCTGTTCTCTGTTGGCTTTAAGTGAATCTGATTGACTGTAGGGGAGTGTAATTGAGGTAAATCATGTCAACAGCAATGGTTAGCATTTCCTTTCCTCAAGTGCTATCACTGTCAAAAAATATTTTAGAAAATGTTTCAAAATATAATGTTTTCTATGTGAGGGAGCAACAAGCGTTTTTAATGCTGCAGTGACAAAAATGGAGCTGACAGGCCATCCATAAAACTCGTGTTGATATTGGACGATTTCGTGCCTCCTGATGTGTTAAAGTTTCGTGCCAATGTAGGAAGTAGAGTGCCCTTTAGGCAGTAAGGGTGTGGGGTCGAGGTGGTGGAAAGTGTGTAGCATGTTGAACGGTCACCTCACCGAACCGCACCTTAAAGCAGGTCTATGGAACTTTTCACGTTGTGTTGATTTTGGCGGTCCCTGTGGGCAAAGGTGGTAGTGTTTCACTTAATATTACTCGTTCCCTCCACTGTTACTGCTAGGACGCTACTTCAGTGGAAGGCCAGACATCAGCAATGGCAAATTCAACAAGAGCAACATTTCAATCTGATGTCCTGCAGAAATCAAGCTTTAATTATGACGGTCACAAATGAACAAAAACAACCAGTCTTCTCACTGTTGACCCTTTTTGCTTATAGATACAGGTGTTGAAGGGAGATAGTTCCATGACCAGCTAAAAACTCCATAGAGTTGAGAAAGGATTTTTTTATTTTTACATTTTTGGTTTTCATTTTAGTTGCTCCAGCCATCATTCATCGTTCATTAGCATCATAATTCAATAAAGAAGTTGCTGAAGTCTGTGTGTGGGTGCCAGCATGTCTAAGGGTAGGTCTTAAATGGCAAATAGCAAGAGTAGTCATGGTCTATACAGATTAAAAATAGTCTCCCAGATTTGTGAAATTCATTCTGAAGAGAAAACAGGCTGATGGATCATCTGTGATCTACAGTACCACAGTTGACATAATTGTAATGTAAAGTGTGAAACATTAGCAACATTACAGGTGTGCTCACTTTTGGTTATAGATTCAACTATAATGTTGCTCAATAAAAATAAAAAAGATCAATAAACTATAATTGTCTGAATGTTCTTGTTTCTTGGCCTGTGTGACATTTTCTAGTGATGTCATCATAAAGGGTTCCAACAATTATTTTAATGAGTGCTATATCATTAGAATGGCAAGAGCTACAAACATAACATCTATAATAAACTGTAACCATACTTTTATTTGCCATAACTGTAGCTTTCCGGTAACTTTATTCAGTAGTTGCCCTGTGCAGGTGTGGTGGAAGTTTATTTTACATGAATCCAGGTTTTGCAGAATTTCAGCATTGCTTAATAATGTTACTGTCACATTTCCTTCATGGCAGCAACTTTCTTTGTTTTATCAAAGTCTCACCACAAGCGCAGTAGTAACTTCACTGACCCGTCCCAGCCAGGCAGCCTGTGCGCAAACATCTGCTGCTGGTTTGAGAGCATTGTACTCCTTCATATGCAATCCCTCACATTTTGCAAAGGATAAGCAATAATTGGCGAGACAACTGTAAAATGGTGATCAGTTGCTGAGTGTTATAGAAACCTTATGACAGCGCGATAGACCGCGAGGGCTGTCCAGCCTGCAGTCGTTTGGCTGAGTGACTGGCTGCGAGGTTTCATAGGCTGGATTTTCCCTTGAGGGAACAGAAGCAGAGGCTGACAGCTTTAAGGCGGTGGGGGTGGATGGAGAACAGGAAAGAGGTGGACCACTGGGGGCAAGGCCGTTTTTTTTTATGAGTTTGATTTGGGAAGGACACTATATCATTTGTATAGTGAAGAGTAGTTGGTTGAATGAAAAAATGGGGTGGAACGGGGGGTTGGTAGAATGAAGAGTCCAGTGGTGATGATGATGATGATGATTGGGCTTCCTTTGGCTAATGTGACTGCTTCAGGCTGCCCCCGCTAATCAAACGCTGGATTTTATGTTTGGATCAGTTAAGTAACCTTCATCTGGCTGCTGTCTGCTCTCGCCTACTGCACCTCACTGTTGTCCTGTGCACCGCTTTCTTTCCCTCCTCTTGGCTCGGAAAAAGCTGGCACGAATAGGGAACGAGATGTTAGTCTGCGTCTGTACTTCTCTTTTCTCTTGATTATAGACATCTGTAGATCCAGCCCCTTCTGTGAAAGTCAACACACGCAGACAAATATAGAGTTTCATAATTTTACAGGCCATTTATAGGCAATAGATAGCATGACATTTTGGTTAAAAGTCAAAGCATATAGGAACAAAAATTGTCTTGTTCTCTCATGAAATTACTCTTATGTAAACACGACCGCTTTCTTATATAATACACTGACATAATTATTTTTAGGCTGTTTTTATTTTTTCTGGATACACGCCATAAGTTGCATGCCCAATTTAATCTATTTCAAATATAATACAATGACTTTGGTTATATCATAAAACCTGATACGCGCCCAAACCAAGCAAAACTGAGGTGTTCTAATTTTAATGCACACAACAAAAGAAGTGTGCCAGATGCATACCCTGAAAATGAATGCAGCTCTAGTAATTGTTACACTGAGAAATACACTGATGAACAAATTTCATCTGTTCATAATGAAGTTGGAAGAGCTAACTCGACTCCTGAAAGAGTCCCTGTGCAGCTTCACATGAGACACTTGACGAATCTCTGCAGTGTGTCCTCATTTATGAAGTTTACAGTATAATAATGCCAACTTGCTCCATGACTCCCAAGGTGATAGTAACAGAGAAATAGACTGTCATGCGGGATGGCTACAGAGGGATGAGATCATTATTATGTAATAATAATGCTGCTATTGCAGTCGCTCCCAATGTGTGAAAGCAGGCATCACTCGCGCTGGCACCCTGTTGATCAGCCAAACCTCAGCGTTTGGAGAAAGGCCCTGAGGTCCACCGTATCTGTTACAGCCAAGCCGAGCCTGCGGGGCAATAACTGGCCTGAAACGACCAGCCTTCGATTGAATTGCCTCTCACTGGTCGATTAACACTGTGGACTCCTCCAAAAGGATACAAGCCTGTTATTTTTGAATGCAAAGGAGGTCTGATTTCATAAAACTCGCCCAGAGAAAAGAAAAAAAAAAAGAAGTTGAGCAGAGTGGATTTTCTTCACTACACAGGACTTGATGCAAACCAGATTTCACTCAGCACTCTACAGGACGCTAGGCAAATACAGTAAAAGGATTACATTAAGCTCCAGCTGATAAATATTCATAACCAGCCCATTTAAAATATATGATTTAATAAAACTTGCTAAATTTACCGTTCATCAGGCTTGTAGTATTGTGTCAGCACTCGACTCATTATTCATAGACTGAATGTCAGTACAGTAAGAAACGACACAAGCTTTAAAATGTTGACCAGATAACATCAGTGACCCCAGGTTAGATCAGAGGCTAGTATCAAACTGATTTTTTTTTTACAAGCCCATAAAGTAAAAATATTAATTTTCTTAAAAACAACACAGTGGTTTTAAAGTTGAGGTATTAACTTCATAACCGAGACTGTTGACAGTAGGCTTAGACCGAGCCAATATGGATTTGCCTGTTATCATTCGTGTCAATAAGAAATTTATGCAGAACCCCAGAGAGCCGAGAGACTGGGGAAGTGGAGTCAGTTTTCGAGGGCGATAAAAATCAGCTGGCGCCTGTTGAGGAGGTGCCTGTGTATGTCCTGTCACCGGTGAGGACAAAGACTCTCCCCAGTCATGCCTGAAACAGGGAATTCCACATGCTGTACCAGTATAAAAGTGGTCAAATGTGCCCCGTGCCATACAATATTGAGATATACTGACTTAAGCTCTTGTTCTGCAGAGCTGTTCTGGTTACCTCAGAGAAACGAGAGACTCTAAAACGCTTCACACCAAATGCCATCTCAAGGTCAAATGGCCTGATACGGTACTTAATTGTCTTCCTCCGGATCAAGTAACACATGCTCTCCTGTCCCTTCCGGTTCGTAGTCATTTTTCTAAGTCGCTGTTTTTCCTCGCCATTAGCCTTCACCTTTCACTGTAAATTCTAGCCCCCGGTGGGAGTGCGTACGCCTTGTGTCGCACCCTCTCCCTCCTCGAGCTTGTGATCTTTAGGCTGGTGAGAAACATGCAGAGGTGTTCCTTTTCCTTCCTGCTCCTCGCACGACTTTAAGTGGCGGCCCAGGAGACTTGGACTCGGGTTTACTGACAAAACTTTCCACTCACGCTCTCACCCTCCCGGGTTTATCCATCGAACTTCATCCCCCTTTTCTTGGGGCTCGGCCATCTGCACGGCCTCTCTGAATAGACACCCATTATTAAAGAGTTAGGCCTCAGTGAGCAACTTCAACCGCGCTGAAGCCACAGTTTCAGGTCACGGGAGTGCGCTGAGGTGTAGGTGCTGGGTAACTCTAGATTTTTAATTACAGAGCGTGCACGGCGGCGCGATAAGAGGGTCGCGGCTTCCTGATAACCTGTTTGGTGAGTCAGAGGCCGTTTGTCGCCCAGACGGAGCGCGAGCTGTGAGAGCCGGACAAAAACCTCATCTTTGTGTCAATACGTCTCTCTGAACTTCCTAGAAACTCAAAGTAGGAGCCGCCACCTGCCTTCCTCTCCGCCCGTCGAAACCACGCGCCTGACTCACTCCTCAAAGTCTACTCCAGGAGTGACAAATCCAGAGTAAGACAAAAGGAACATGGTTAGTTTGACAGGCCGACGTCGTATGGTACCGAGATTATTGTGACCTTAATTCAAGGGCATCGTGACCAAAATTGGCAGCCTATTAGAGTGGATGTTTCTGCAATCGTCATGGACAAAGTCACGGCACAAGTCCATGAGTTTTTAAGTTTATCTGCTACCAAAAGACTAGCCAGCTGTTTACAACACCAGGAGAGAGGATTTTACACCACCGGAAAGTTATTACTTCATCCTTAGTGTCAATGATCATGAGATAAAAAGCTGAATTACCTGTTCATGTTGCAAGTAATTTACCAAGAAAGAGCACCTGCATGTGTTTGTTTGGCCAACAAGGTACGTTGCCACATGACATTGACTGTGTTGTAGCAAACACTGACTATGATTCAGCTTTTTGCTGCATGACACTGCATTTTTTGTTGGGCCGGGCTCAAATCCTTTGGGTTGGGCCCATTCACTGAAGAGATGCTTCTTTTTTACTCAGTATTAGAGTTGAGTATGGAACCATGGCTTGGTTGCAGAAGAAGTTCATTTTTGATTAGTTGATTTAGATAATAAATAATCACATGTTAAACATACTGTAGTTCCATTCAACTATGTAGTATTCTGTATCTTCTATAGAAACTAGATCTAGGTTTATGCTTATCAACACACCTCCAAGCATTCCTTCATTTATCGTGACAGCAGGCCAATAACCAGGTCGAGCAAACTAACCTGTGGTGAACTGGCCAGTCTTGTGCCAGTGCGCAGCGAGCGACGGCAGACAGGACAGCACGGGGCTCTGCAGCAAATCCAATAAACCAGTTACAGTTTTCTTACTCCCACCAAGAATGGTAACCTAGCTGCTCAAATATTACATCTCAGGAAACGGTGGAGAACAATTTCCTTTGAGCGTAACATTAGAACGCATGAGCCTGGCTCCCGGAGGTTCGGGGCCACCACCGCTGGGCCGCTCCAATTAGACGGAGCCTCCCTGCTGTGGCCGAGCCAGCCTGAACACGGGAGCGCCCGAAACAGAGCTGGAGGAAGAAATGGAGGAAGGAGAGAGGGGAGACACACGCATGAGGCTGAGAGCTGTGTTGTGTTTGGCACACGCTTGGGCCAGCGTCGCTCCCTGTCTACACCTCGGGCCCCTGATCATGCTGCAAAGTGATCATTAGACAGCAAAAAGTGACAGGGAGAGTACAGACAAAGCTTCTGTTGCCCACTGCTTTGCTCAGATTTAAGAAATGATGTTAATATTAGAAGAAACCTGTGCATTTTAGGTCAAAACATTCTTGATAACATGACATAATTTTAAAAATGGAAGGTTACAGTAGCAGCTTTGTGTATTGTTCAGTGACAGTGAAAAGGGAAAAAACGAATCTGTACTAAGGATTTATAGCTCTCTCTACACTATTTTGTGTTCACCAAAACATTTAACTAAACTAGTTTGCATAAACTAATGAAAAAAAATCAAATCCCGACCTTGGATATGTACTGCATTATGTTTAATCCAGCTATAACGTGCGTCTGCTTGCAGTTAGCATGTGTCACATTAACAGTTTTTTTCTGTCCATGTCTGCTGGTGGTGATTTCAACATTCAGCAGTTTCCTGTAGGTGGAGTAGGCTGGAGCACACCTTAAAGTCCAGACGTGCAGCTCTGAAACTTTTCACGCTGTGACTCTGCAGCTGGATGATACAAGCTGAGCCAAGTTTCACTCACTGAAGAAACAATTCACTTCACAATTCAACTCACTTAATATTAGTGATAATTCTGTCTTATTATTACATTTTTGTATTTATTCATTTGTTCATTGGTGAATATAATGTATAATAATTCCAATAATATAGAGGTAAAATTTTGAGGCAGACTTCCTTCTGTGTTTCATAAATGTTCATTTATATCTGTGTACACTGTGTACGGTCACTTTATGCACTTTGTTGACCTTCTCTTATTCCTACGCCCTGAAATGGGATTCATCAAGAATAGACTTGGCTCTCCCCATTGTAATAAGACACTGTTTTAAAGCTCTTGAAGTATGCCATTGTTCATTTCACCCCTGCCCTTTCTAAACGTATTAATCCCATTGCCACGGTCTAATGCTGAAATCCCCAGTGGAAACACCTAAGAGGACTGGATCTGCTCGACCACACAAGATATCCCCATTTCCCCTGTGACAAGTGATATCAAAGGTATAACCGTGGTCACTGCTGCATAGCTGAGAGGAAGTACATCTGTAGGCCGTCCATTTGTGAGTATCCAGCAGTGGTTTGGGTATTGGCTCCGATGCAGGTGCTATCCTCTGGAAGGTGATTAGATATCATCACTCTTTCATTAACTCAGTATTCCTAGTATCACGGTGACTGTGTAGAAAGAATGGGCCTTTTCATCGGTCATCCCAACTAATGAGCCCTGCTGAAAGGAGCAGGTTAAGGTGCAGGGATAATGAAACAAGAGAAAAGGGGGGAGAAATGTGACAAAAAAACATGACACCAGGGATTTCAGAAATTGTGCAATGTGGGTGTTTTCTAAATGTATGTATGCAAATTGTTATTGATTTCATAAAACTATGATAGTTTGTGGACACAGTTGTAGGTGGAGATCATGTGGGCCTGCTGTAGTAACAACTATGTAGTGAGAAATCAACAAACAAGGATGTAAACAAGCACAGGTGAAAGAAATGAGAAGGGGAAGTGGGGAAACACATTAGTTTATTTTTAGGCCATGACGCGACAGGCGACAACAGTCTCGTTTTCAACTGATCATCGCAGCAGGTAGGAGGGCCCGGATATTCCATTACGCAGACGAGACCCGAGCCCACACAGGTTCTTTGTGAAAGGTGTCTCTGTGTGCAGGCAGAGGTGCCGCGCTGACATCATCCGGAGCGGTGGATGGGACTTTTCATGTGCAGCGGTGCCAGGGAGCCGCTAGCACTGTCAGGCAGCCTGAGTCAGCACTACGCTCCAGACACAACCGTGCAAGAATCCATGACGGAAGAGAGTTTCGCAACTTACACCACATATTTCTGCCCAAAACCACCTAAACACGAAGTCTGGGCAACGAGGGATTAGTGCATCTGAAGTAACAATGAAATGATTCAAATTGAGTGATTAAACAATTATTTGTTTGCAGCTTTTGGGGAAGGAAAGTCAGATTAGTCATAATTTTTATATAAGCTATAATTATTTTTAGGTTTATCTGGAAAAAAAGATTAAGCACTGGTGGTAGATAATGTGTCTCTGTGCATCATGGAAGTAGGTGTACATGAAAACATAGACTTTCATGCTCTGTTATTATGGGTCATGAATAAAATCTTCAAAAAACAACCACAGAGTAGCTAAAACAGTGCTAAAGCGAGAGATTGAGGTATTCCGTTAACTTTCTTTTGTGAGTCTCTTGGTAAACGGGTTCCCCGTATCAGAAACTGAAAAACATTTCAAAGTGAGACACAGTAACCTTTGCAGAACAGCAACCTCTGTCCAGAAGCGGCATCTGTAGCATAATGGCACATTGGATTAGATTTAATTCTCCAACATTTTCTGAAGCAAGCTGATTCTCGACCTTGCAAACTACACGACTAAAAAACTAAATCCGGACTGACTCAAACATACCTGTAATATTTGTAACCCAGGGTAAAATTATGCTTGCCGAATGTGCTGCTATCCACTGTAAATGTGTTGCATTGAATGGTAACAAGCAGAGAAGGTCAGAAAAATTACACAGTGTTATCAGTTAGACAGTAACGACCAAAATTTGCTAACCTCAGCGACACGCTTCCGATCACACCAGATCACACTGGAAAGGTTTTTATTTGCAACAGGATGCGAGTGACATTGCAATCAAAAGATTGTCAAACAATACAGTAGAAGATAAGTCGTATTTTAATTTCTCCTTTTAACTTGTCACCTGTTCTCCATTGAGGGGAGCCCAGTTAAAGGATGCCAGCCCATTATTAACCTCTGCAAAGACCCAGGTAAAGTCATAACACTGGAGAATGAGCCATTGTCATTCAGACATAATTACGGGTCATGCCCTATTATTGGAAAAGGCAGGAGAGTGACCTGCGGAGATCACACTCTGCTTTTGCAGCGTTTCATTGTCATTTGAAAAGACTCAGAGGTCACTTCACCTGAAGGCATGGAGGGTAGCTCGTAGTCACTCAGCAGAGTTCAATTTTGCGTGTGCTTTTCAGGTGTGCTGTCAGAAAGGTTGGAGGGTGATTATTAGGAGCTCATGCAAGCAGACTCTCAAGGTTTTGCAAAGACAAAAACCCCATTAGAAGAAACCAAAATATTTTAACAACTTTAATTATGAGTCATTGTTGTGGTGAATCTATCAGTTTTTTTTGTTTTTTTGTTTGTTTTGTTTTGTTTTTTTGTTCAGTGATAACCATGGAATTATGGTGGAACCTATCCAGCTCTGATGACGTTTATCAAGAACTATTGGTCCCACTGTTTTCCCAGATCAGCCTGTATTTCCTTCCCTGCAGATACACTATCAATGAGTGCTCAAGGTGTTTCAGTTTACTAAAAGCCAGGAGCAGATAAGGCTGAGATTACAGTGGCACTATCTCCAGAGGAGGCCGGCGAAAGGAGAAGATATACAAGAAAGCGTGCGGCAGCAATTACCACACACTACTGGTCACAGGGGTGAAGGCCAGAAGACATTTGTTTCCCAGTCGAGCTAGTGAGTATGGATTGAAACTAATACTTTATTGTTTTGTTGCATTGTAATTATGCAGGCTAGAGGATATATCCGAGTTTTCCAGAAATGTTGAATTCAAATTGTGCCATCTGGAAATGAATCCTGTGTTCATTTACAGGAAAGTTTCCAGCTGTCTGCATGCTTTCACTGCTCAGTCTTACCGGTGGAGCTCCCCTGTGTGGGATATCATAGAGACGCGAGATAGTCAGAGCAGGGAATATGGGCCCATCCTTCTGAGGGTGTCAGGGCCTTGGTAAGTCTTGTTTAAACTTTACCCTTTGCAAAATGCCATGTGTCAACAGTCGCCCGTGGCTGGAGCGCTCTGATCTGGTTCGGCAAACATCGGGCCCGTCCATCCCCACAAGACCCTGGTGCACGGGGTGGGTGAGGGTGCAGCTCTGCAGCCAGAGTGGCCTGAAATTTTCAAGAACTGACAAATAAACAAACTGCCATTTCGCCAAGTCTCCAACAGAGGAAGCATCCGGAGGGGGAGCTCAGTTGGGTCCTCCGATTAGATTTTCTCAGTTCTGCCTCTTGCAGTCCTCTGCCATGTCTCGGACAGTTGGCACTGGTTGCGGAAAGTCTCAGACAGGTGTTATGTCGGTTGTGAGTGGTTGAAGCCACCTCTGCCTCTCTAACCTCTGCTGCACAATTTGTCACTCAGAAGTCTTCTCATGGCAGATGACTCCAACACGGCGAAGGTTTTAATGCATTTCATGTTATTAGAATGTGTGTAATGGATCTCAGCATTTATATGATATTATGAATGTTTTATTTATTTTGTTTGGTGAAATTCTATACATCTTTTGCAAAGTGGACTAAATCAAACCTCTCCTTTCATAAAGAACAATATATTTACAATAATATAACACATGCACTGTTCCTCTTTTGATACAGCTGTTTTGACAAACACACTTCAAAGGCAACAACGTTAAGACTCATACTGTACTAACGCGCACACACGACACTAAAGGTTTTTAAAAAGAGGGGCGGCCTGCTCAAACATTTGCAGTGGAATCTGAGAGAGCGAGGAGAGGTGGAAGACATGATTTGGCAGTTTACCCCCAGTGTTTGTCTCGAAATTTTGACGCCGTGGCTCGAAGTCAAGCTGAGAAGTTTCCCAAGACCTGCCCGCCCTGCAGGCGGGTGCTCCATGTAAGCCATGAGCCTGGCCCCCGAGGATCTGTGCCTCCCCCAACCTCCCCGCCCCCCCCCTGTGATCAACCGTAAGTCACTCTGCAGGGCACTGCGGGGGCGCGAACATGCCCCGACCACACCTCTGATGCCTCTGTGTTAGCCATCTCTGGGTTTCCTCTTCTGCGCGTAGAGACCGGTCGCCTCACGGGCTCAGAAATCCCAAAAGGTGGCGTCACACCTCCCACAGCAAACCATGTCTCTCTGAAAAATGAAAGTGACAACAAATATTCACCTTCTAATGAGATGTAATACGTTGTTGTGTGCATTCAAGGCAGGCTGAGTAAAAAAGTGTCATTTGACTGTCATGACGTGGGCCTCGGCTCTCAGCGGCCCCTCAGAAGTTGCAGTTTATGAGGAGAAACGGATCAAGGATTTCAGCAAAAGTACACGGAATCAGGTTACTTTGAAGCGTCATAAAATCTGCGTAATCATGCCTGTTAACTGGTGATGAAACAAAAGCACGTTCATTTTTCCAGTCCCCCTCTGTTCCTCACCAGCGTGACCTTCGGAAGAACAGCATTTCTGAATTGTATGTCATCTAGTCGTGTGCAGGGGCGCTGACAGGGCAGTCTGCCACAGCCTGCAGTCAACCAGTAAGACAGGGAGCAGAAATAGCAGGTACATCTGACAGGCATATTAGACTGTTTTTAATGAAAATGTCAGGGTCAGGACAGACTGAGAGGCTTTAACAGGAAACCTTGAACCACCGTGCTCCTCACAGAGGAAGATGATATTCATGGCAAAATGTTTATTTTTTGCAATGAAAGGCACACAGTCCTGACAAAGACGATTACAGAGCAAACTTATTCTCATATGATAAAATGGGATCTGGAAAATCAGAAGCAAATTTAACAGTATTTAATATCTTTAATCATGCAAACCCCTGAAGCGCATTATGAACAATCTCCATCTGAGTTTACAGTTTTAAAAGGTTTAATTTCAAATTATTAAGAACATTTGTTTTATTATTGCAGATTTATGTAACTTATGAAATGTAAAATGAAAGGGTGATTTATTCATTCCTGACCAGATCATAGAGTGATGATAAAAATAGCTAAACCTGCGATCTGCTCATGCTATAGGTGGATTCATAACTTGCCGTCGGATTTGGTGTCTAAAAATGAAAGCTCGGATTATTGTGAGTGAACTCTCTCAACAAAGTGTCCTTTGTCCAACGAAAACAAGTGTTGGAGCAAATCCAGAGAAGCAGATTTTAGTGTTGCGACACGTTTGTTTTGCTCCAGTTTTTCACAGACTTTATGTTTAAAATGGTTTGGCCTCATGGTACTGACGAGAAGTTTCATATTTATTAGATATATAATATCACATTTAATATGTTAATACATACGTATATTATTGATTAGAAAAGAGAGTTGAGTAAAAACATTATACTCGTTATTACAATCACCAAAATTATTGATATTTTTATATCATTATTACTCTTGTTAGAGTAGATTTATATATTAATGGAAATATATTGAGATTAAATATATGAGATTTAATCCTCCATATATAGCCGCAGTTTAGAAATCATCATCATGACATTATCAATCAATAAATCACGATACCTTTCACACTCATAAAAAAACAAACAAACAAACACAAAACAAACTCCTTGTTAAGATAAAGACATTATGGAAGAAGTGTGAGACACATTTGTTTGATACTTCCTCTAAAAACAGCTTCAATAAGAACTGTTTTGTTTTCTAATCGTCCCCATCATCTTGTTTGGACCAATAAAACAGAGGACGGCCTAAAGCAGCATTTGAACTTCATTTCTAGAAATATGTTTTGGATCTCTCTCTCACACACACTTTGTTTTAATCCCCCCAGCAGCCCCCGCAGTGTCGCGCAGCTCCCCTCCGAGTTTCTGGGTGGCTGTCTCCCCCTGTCGGTCGGTGCGGGCACTGCGCGGCGCTGCGGCTCCGTGTCAGCCTGAGGAGCGGACACTCCGGCCCGAAAACACTTTACACCACGGCACAAATAAACAGCGTGTACACCGCCAAAATCAGAGTTATCCGAGTTTCATTTTTCTTTTTCAGGTGGAAGCTGCTCCTATTTCAAAATCAGCCATCAAATAAATATTTTACACAAACAACCCACGAGAAAAAGTAAAGTAAAGTAAAGTAAAGTTAAGTAAAGTAAGTAAACACAAGGATACATACCGATAGTAAAATAAGGAGATTAAACAAAATAGGTATTTTAACTAATAAACATTTTGATGCTTGAACATGCAAAACATTAAAATTTTGGTTTCTGTAAAATCAGAATAAAAGAAACCAATTCAGAGTATAATAAATTATAAGAACTGCAGCTCTTTTCACTTTATAAAAGGTCTGATCAGGATTATTATTGTGCTGATGACACGAACCTTATGTCTGTATTAAAAGAAAATCCACATTTTATTTATCTGCCTTATATCGTTATACCATTTAAAAAGTCCACATTCACATTAGTAAATAATGGAGTAAATTTCGCTGTTTTTATTCATTTCGGCGCCTGGTCGCAATATTTGACTTTTTAACTCGCCCTTCGAGTTCTGTTTTAAATCGAAATGAAACCAAAGATTGTGGAGAGGGAGGAAAAACACCTTTTTTCTTACACGAGTTGGGTTTTCACTGTTGTTGACTGCGAGAGCTCCTCGGCTCAGAGTCATATTACGTCTCCGCCTCCGAAAAAGTTTCCCCCAATCACTTCCTTGCCGTCAAAACATAAATCCAGGCATCGCCTCCTGCGTCCCTAGACTTTCCAGCAAACCCACCGAGAGCAGACCTCTCAGTCACACCTCTCTCTAAAGTCACTCTTTCACAGTAAAGCTTTGGAAAGCGACCACCTGCAAGCTGCCTGCTTGTGCGAAAAAGTCGAAGGAGCGTGAAAAACTTTTCATTTTTTTGGCTTTTTTTTTTGCGCTTTTTATTCCAACTTTCAAGGATTCAATTTGCCAGTCAAGCTGTGCGCCCTCACGGACTGTCACCGCAGTCTCTGGGCACAGCGCTTGGATTTAGAGAGAAGGATCTTCTCCTCTTTTATTTTTTTTTTCATCCCCAGAAGCTGTTCCTTAATTTTTTCGCATGAATCTCCTCGACCCTTACCTGAAGATGACAGAAGAACAGGAGAAGTGTCACTCCGACGCTCCCAGCCCCAGCATGTCTGAGGACTCTGCGGGCTCGCCGTGCCCGTCCGGGTCCGGGTCGGACACCGAGAACACCCGGCCGGTCGACAACCACCTCCTGCTGGGCCAAGACTACAAGAAGGAGGGCGAAGAAGAGAAGTTCCCCGTGTGTATCAGAGACGCGGTGTCCCAGGTGCTCAAGGGTTACGACTGGACGCTGGTGCCAATGCCGGTGCGCGTCAACGGCTCGAGCAAAAGTAAACCTCACGTCAAGAGACCCATGAACGCCTTCATGGTCTGGGCTCAGGCTGCACGGAGGAAGCTGGCCGACCAGTATCCGCATCTGCACAACGCGGAACTCAGCAAAACCCTCGGCAAACTTTGGAGGTAGGCACGCTTTTGCATTCGCAGTCACGCTCGCGGTGCGCTTTTTTACGCGCCTCCGTGCCGAGCGCACTATTTCTTCTGTGAAACGCACCACCTGCCTGCTGCCTCAAGTAGAGCTCTACAGTCTGCATGTAACAAATGCATTTTAATTCTGCTGTTGTTTTTTTAATTTTATTGTGAATTTCCTGCGCACTTCTTATTTCCACGCATGCACAGAAGTCACGCAAACTTTTTTTTGATCTGCTACTTGTTGATTATTAATATCAAAACGACGAGTGCAATAATTCAGTAAACTGTACACGCCTTTAGCTGATTAATCAGCTCCAGTAAGCTGATCCATTTTAACGTGAATGTGCAAATTCTCTGTGATGTTTTCAGACTGCTCAACGAAGTGGAGAAGCGGCCGTTTGTGGAGGAGGCTGAGCGTTTGAGGGTGCAGCACAAGAAGGACCACCCGGACTACAAATATCAGCCGAGGCGGAGAAAATCTGTCAAGAACGGGCAGGCCGATCCCGAGGACGGCGAGCAGACCCACATCTCTCCAAACGCGATCTTCAAGGCGCTGCAGCAGGCCGATTCTCCAGCGTCCAGCCTGGGCGAGGTGCATTCTCCTGGAGGTAAGAAATGAAAAAAAAGAAAAAGAAAAAGAAAAGATATTTTTCTCGTATTTTATTTGAAGTGACTCTTTTGTAGAAATCAAATGTTTCGGCGCCTGCGGGGCCTTGAACAGACAACAGTTAATGATTAATGATTAATCATTAATGGGTTTTACAGGCCATCATGCAAATACACCTGTCAGCACAGTGCCAAAAAACACCTCCTCCTGAAAACATTTACATTTCTACTGCTGTTTCACTTTATCACAACTCTGTCAGATAAAACATTATCCTCCTCAGATGCATTATGTTGTAAGTGTGATTTTAAACGTGAGTCTAACTCTGCCTTTTTGCTCACCAGCTCAGTCCCAGGGCCCGCCAACTCCCCCAACCACCCCCAAGACAGACCTCCCCTCCAGCAAAGCAGACCTGAAGCGCGAGGGCCGCCCCATGCAGGAGGGCACCAGCCGCCAGCTCAACATCGACTTTGGGGCGGTAGACATCGGAGAGCTGAGCAGCGAAGTCATCTCCAACATGGGGAGCTTTGACGTTGACGAATTTGACCAGTACCTGCCACCTCACAGCCACGCCGGAGTGACCGGGGCGGCCCAGGCCGGCTACACCGGCAGCTACGGCATCAGCGGCTCCTCAGTCAGCCAGGCGGCCAGCGTGGGGGCTCACGCCTGGATGTCCAAGCAGCAGCAGCAACAGCAGCAGCAGCAGCAGCAGCAGCACTCTCTGACCACCCTGGGCGGAGGAGGAGAGCAAGGCCAGCAGGGTCAGCAGAGAACCACCCAGATCAAGACAGAGCAGCTGAGCCCCAGCCACTACAACGAGCAGCAGGGCTCCCCACAGCACGTCACCTACGGGTCCTTCAACCTGCAGCACTACAGCACCTCCTCTTACCCCTCCATCACGAGAGCACAGTATGACTATTCAGACCACCAAGGGGGTGCCAACTCCTACTACAGCCACGCGGCCGGCCAGGGCTCCGGCCTGTACTCCACCTTCAGCTACATGAGCCCCAGCCAGAGGCCAATGTACACCCCGATCGCCGACACCACCGGGGTGCCCTCCGTGCCGCAGACCCACAGTCCGCAGCACTGGGAGCAGCAGCCCATTTACACACAGCTCTCCAGGCCATGAGGAGGCGGCCTCCGCACTGACTGTACAATACCCATCTCACGCATAGACTTCTTTCTGCCCAGTGGCCTTGGCGCCACCACGCCACACACCCTTCATTGCCAACAGAAAAACACGACCAGGACTTTTTTTTATAGTACTGAAAATATATCTTTGGATTGGCTCACAACAGTGCCTTTTGTATTGGTTGGAATTGTGATTTTATTTTTTTAGATATAATGTTTAAAAAAAAAAGAAAGTTAAATCCTCTGTGAGGACATACCGGTTATAAATATCTTAGTATGTACTGTGTATGTGTTCTGCTCTTGTCATCGCCATCGTAATCAGTGTCATCAGCATCCTCATCGTCACGATTTGAAGGTTTAACACATCTAAAGGAGCAGGAATGCCGGGTAAAAAAAACAAAAACACCCTCAGTGGCCTTACTTCTCACTAATGTATTTTTTTGTACAGAAGTAAGAAACATCTGTTTACTGACACTGCCGTCTTATAATAGCCTACATTCTGCTTTGGACTTTTGTACTGTACATACTTTATTGTGATTCCCATGAGATGCAAGAATTGAGCAATGCAGGTTTGAAATAGATTTGAATTTTTGGCCATGATATGACCGTGTCATCAGTGAATTAGTCAAATATTCTACTTCTTGTTCTTTGCTTTAGCTCAAATGATTGTGTTGGAAACGCTCTAGCAGGTGCCATGTAATTCTACTAGGGGCCTTACTGTGTTGGTAGATGTAACTGAGCAATGCTTGCTTTTATCTGGGTACTGCCTTGATACCATTGGTGCCTCTGGAGCCACAGTAGGGAGGCTCCTGCCACTGGCATTGCAGTGTCGAAACCACAGCATAGTTCTGCCTTCCTGCTTGAGAAGATACAGGAAGTGACCTTTGACCTGACTCTCCTGGGCAGACAGCAGGTCTGAGTCTGGCGTGCTTCTATCATTCCTACAGCCTCAACCTCTTTCCTAACCTTTTTCTTAATTTATTCTTTAGCATTAATTTTATTTGAAAATAACTATTTGCAATTATCTTTTTAATTCCGCAGCGGCTAACTGAGATGAAAACGTTTTCAGTGGAGTAGTTTGCTGTCATATGTGGTACAAATTTGTTTATTTATCATTTGTAAATGTTTCCGTATAAAAAAAGGTTCTTTTATTCATGATCTAGTTATGTACAGATTACTTATAATTACACGATGAGTCTTTCTCTAAAAAAGCAGACAAACTGGACAAACTTTGTTTTTTTCCTTTTTTTTTTTTCATGCTAACAAATGAATTAATGGATATGGAATCTGCGCCTGTTTTTTGTAAAGAATTTGCTGGAATCAACAGGATGCTTTTTGTTATTGTGTTCCTCATTTTATATTCTGTATCATTAGTTCTCATTTCGTCATCTTCTTAATGCAGTTTCCGTAGGTAAACATGGCATTGTCTTAAAAGCTTATCTTTTGTATTATATTGTTTGCAATAAAAACAAAACACTGAGAAATATTTGATCGTCTCTTGCCCTTAATTTGAAGTTTGTTACACACACTGTGTCTGACAGTATTTGTCAGAAGACCAATGAATTTATTTAGTTATTTATTTATTTTACGAGTTACAACAAGATACCCTCCACTGGCAGAAAAGCAGTTAAATTAAGATTTTATTCACTGAGTCTGAATCACTTTGGAGCAGTCTTCATCCAACTGTATACCCAAGAAACAACGGAAATCAAGCAGATTGTTTTAACGTGACACAGATAATTTCATTTCTGCATTAATCAGAGCCAGCTTGCCGGCGACCCACAGCAGCAGTTTGGTGAAGTTATCGTTAGACCAATGTGAAGCAAAAAAAAAAAAAAAAAGAAGAACAAAAAAGAGAGAAAACGATATATTGAAGTTGCAGTACTGGGACCGGTGGTTTGGCTCCGAGCTTCTCAGACCATGAGGTCACAGGTCCATTATTACCACGGCCTATTGAGAAGACGTATGTCCTCCCCCTCCCCACCCCCACTCCCTCCTCACACACACCCCCACCCCACGGCCTGTAAACACGACAGCTTAAAGAAACAAACTAGACACTGAATATTGTTTATTCCTTACAGGCCAAGTAATATAGGAATAGAGCTGACCTTAATAAATCAGTGACAGTGTAAACACAATCAGGTACTATAGCTTTGTGTTGAAACTTGAGGCACATTCACAGATGACGTCTCTTTCCTCACATCAACTGGACTGGACCTTTCTTTTGCCACCCACCGCTGCGCCTCATCTCGCTGTGATGACTGGACAGTTTTTTTTTTCTCTCTTTTTTTTTAAGCTTGACTCCATAACCGCTCATTACACATTACACAAGGCTACGCGAGGCATGATCTGTAATGCATAACACTGCAATTAAGCAGTTAATAGAATCGCTGGCCATTTCATCATCTCGTAGTCAATTTTTGCGATTCACTAGCATCGGTCTGTGTGACTTCCCCTCAGAATTTCTTGACCGGTTCTCCTTTAAAAGACGTGTTATTTCGCTGTGTACGTTGTTTCGGCAAAAACAGGGAAGAGAAAAAGGAAAGAGAGGTTCTTGAAAAGTTGATAAAACATGCAACTGTATTTATTGTCTGATATCAAGAGACTACTTAGGGTGAAATAGTGCACATTTACATTTTCAGAAAAATCTTTAACAACAGCATTTGTGCAGGTTTAAGTTTAGAACATGATTTTTTCCCCTTATATTTTCAGGATCACAACACGCTCAAAGTAATGCCATCTAACATTGCTACATGTTGATATGATAATACGACTTCATGATGCCAAACTGTAGTCCACTCACATGATCTGAGGTTTGTTGAACAGTAACTACGCTGTGGGGATGTGGGTACAGCTAAAGGGGAAATTACACTATTTCAAAACAACAATACCTCATAGAATTCAGTGACGATCATAGAGCGATTACATGCATGAGTAAGGGTATATCTACATTTAGAGTTATGATTTAAAGCCTGTGTCCACAATGTAACTTCATTGTTTTAATAAAGTTAACTTAGCCAAAGGTAAGTTCAGTTGTAGTGCAGCTAAAAAAAGAAAAAAAAGGTATTTTCACTGTATTTTTCCATGCATTGTACAGTCTGAAGTTGTTTATTATCTTCTGTCTTGTTTGTTATCTAACTTTGCTTCAAACTGCTGCCTCCTCTGGTAATGCTACTCTCAGGAACTAGCCGCTGATTAAAACAGCATTGCGTTATATAAACTGGCAGAAAATAGAAAAATAAAGCATAACAACATGCAATGAGTTAAGCCTTGTTGTGTTGATGGCAAGAGAGGGATCCTACTGCAGGCTTGTTCTCTGCTGTCTCTGGTTAAACATGAAGGTTGACGTCCTCCCCTCTGACAGTGAAGAAGGCAGAGTGTGTGAAGCCCCGAGCCCACCTCCCACAGAGAGCCCCCCCTAAGGCACATCCATCACTGGATCTCCAGTGGCTCAGACCTGGAGAGAGGCTGCAGGGCCTCAGGGCCTAACAGGCAAAGGGAAGCCAGTTAGTGATGGCCCAGGGGAGACAACAAGGAGAGGAACCTTAAAAGTGCCCTTTTTTTTGTTCTTCACCTGAGTTAATTCATTACCGACATGGGTGAAACATTAACTTGGGAATTCAAAATAAGACTCCGAAACCGAAATACTGCAGAAAAATAATTACAAGAGAATTCAAGAGAAATTGTCACAGTTTAATCACAATGTCCAGATGCTGTCTGAGCTGGCAACCAACAGGCATATTGTACCACTGCACTCAGGAAATGATTGGCTCCTGATGGAAGATGTTGTCTGAAAGTTAGAGCAGAGCCAACATTTCTGCTCAGCAAACAAGGAAAAAAAAGTCCACTTTGGTAAACACAGGTCCGTGTTCCTCCAGTTTCAGAGAATGAGCAGAACATTTTTGCTGAATTGTTTCATTCTCAGGTCGCTGGCAGCGCGTTTTCATGGGAAAATGCGAAACGTTTACATTTGCGAGTCCAGCTCCTCAGAAACAAATCATGAGTTCAGAGAAACTGAAATCAGGTGATCATATTATCACATTTGGGAAACAATCGTTCTTTTACAATTAAAGCTGATGAGTGATAAGAGCTAATTTAGCCGAGGGCTGTTTCTCCATGCCCCCCTTTTTTTTCAAAGTCATTTCACTGATGTAAACAACAAAGTTCCCTAAAGAACCAGCTCTTGCATTCAGTAAAACCTTTACAGGTTATAAAGTACGTCATCAGCAACCTAGTTCCTCTTTCATACTTTTGTGTATTTTAAACAGAAAATGAATCTTAACACATTTACTTCCCATAACAAGGATGACTGAGTGTGGGTAGGATAAAGGTTAAACAGTAACAGTGAAGGTAAAAGCTAAAAACAAAGATAAGACATTCGTAGTTGTCTGCGTGTCTTGAATATAGTTAGATTAGCTGGGCCGACCTTTCTGCTCTGCCCCTTAATGAAAAACGTGGAGCTATGTTGGCCACTTTCATCGTATTTCATCAGAACAGTGTGTCATGTGGTGTCTCAGAGTAGCGCACACATCAGGAAATGACATCAGGACTGAGGCTTTCCCTGTGTGAGACCGTGGTGACTCATTCACTGGGCCTCACACAGACCGCCGTACCCAGTAGCAGCCTAAACATAATGATAATTTTTAATATGTTCCATGCGGTGACTTGCTGAGAGAAGTGTTAGGTGGGGTTGATGATTACAGCAACCACTGAGCTAGATATTAAACTTAGAAATTAACTAGACATTATCAAACCAACTGTCCCACATCAGATATTCATAGGAAATACATGCTTTCAGCCATTACTGTGCATCTGTATATAAAAAAAAAAAACAGTCGGGGTTGGGCTAATTTAAAGCATCTTTTGAAAACCATGCGCCCCTGACCTCGGCTCAGAAAGTCTTGGCAGTGGCAGGGTGACCCAGGCGCTGATTGGTTTGGGGCTGCGATGGGACGGCTCCCCTCCCAAACAGCAGGAGTGCCCTGATGAATGTTTCCGAGAAGGATCGGAAACAAGACCAAATTTTTCTTTTTTTTTTTCTTTTCTTTTTCTTTCTTTTTTTTTTTTCAGACAGGCCTTTCCATGGGCAATTTTCCCAGGACGACCCCATTATTATTCCACAGAGACGTCTGCCCCCTCCGAACCCTATGGGTGGTCTTTTTGAAGGCAAAAGGAAGAGGAAAAGAAAAGGAAAAGAGTAAAAAAAACTGCTGCTACACCCGTGAAGACTGGACAACAATAAAATATACAACAAAGTAAAGTGAGACAAATCAAGACTTGAAGTCAAATAGCTCTCTGACATATTGCAAACTTAAGCCGTCTATACTGAACAACGGTCTGGTGTGCATGTGCTTGTGTGTGTGCCAATTGCTTTTTACAGTATTTCAAGGAAAAGTGTCTCTAAAATAGTCTAATCGAAATATAGACATGAAATCATATCCAGAATAATGTTTGCATTTCAAACATTATGTTATGTATCTTTTGAGAAGTTTATGGTGTGCTCTCTGAGTGTTTGTGTCAGTGGTAACCATTCCTCTGTTCAGATTACCTACAGAGGACGGCTTGAATTGACCCCCTCACTGAGTTGCTTTTAAATGGTCCACTCCATAAAATTCTTTCTTAAACCAATAAGAAACATCCAGTGGAGGAAACCCCTGCTAAATCACAGAGAAAGACAAGCTGACCACAAGGCCGTTTCCATGGGAGCTACACCCTCAGCTGAAAAACTACTATGTGCTGATTCAAGTTGGGAGCAAAGGGAGGGCACATTTCCTACACCCTGAGCCGTATTGATCGTCGTGCACGTTAAATCAGGAGAGTTTCGTGAACAATGGCCGCCAGAGTCAACGCGCTCCTGGGAAATTATACTTATTGAAGTTTACAAGCCCCTCTTGCCACCGTTTTTAGCTCACTGTTTGAGTAGACTTAGGAAGTGAGACTTTGCCCCGCAGCCATCCATCTTGCGCTGGCCCCATGAGGACGTCGGCCTGTGCCAAGAGGCCGAGCAGGGCCAGCCTTCTGGAACCCTTGGTGAGCTCCCTGCCTTTGTCTGAGGATGTGGAAGAAACCTGGCACCGGCCCGAGGTCAGCGTCACAAAATTATATTACCATAATCCCATTAAGTGTGTCTGAGGCCTCATGAGCTCCAGCTCAGTCTGGGAGGAAGGTAGGCGAAGGCTGGCAGTGGGTGGTTTAGTGGCTGACAAACACAGATGGATGATATGAGCTGATAGCTTACCTGCTCTTCATGTGTGCATATTTCCTGCTTTTGTGCCAAATGCAAAGATGTATCATAAACTACTGTATTAGTGTAGACTTAAGTTAGAAAATCCTAAAGCATGTGTTTCATCCCAGTATGTGGTTAACTGTTTTCTATTCCAGAAAGTGGCTGTATGAACAAAAAAAAGAGCATATAAATGTTCCTAAGAGCAAGAAAACTCTCAATAATTGAAGCCAGGAGACTTAACGAGATGATGGATCAAATGGGTTTGTCTATAAGCTTTATATAATCAAGGTTTCTCATCCTTATCTCTATTATCCCTCCTCTAGAAAAGTATTCTCTCCAATAATAACAAAATTTTCCATTCATCTTTACATGTGTTTCCAATCAAGACTCTCAGAGAAGAGCCTGGGCTGTCCAACCAACCGCGGATACAGTAGTTTGTCTTTGCTAATTCCCTCGTCTGTACCTGGTAAATCTCCACAGAACATATCGTTTTACAGTGCACATGCCCATTAGGCGCAGGTTGTTTGAGGGGATACAAATGGACATGTCAGCAAAACTGATACTGTTCCTACAGGGCATGAGAGCTGAATATAAGCCACGCTCTGGCAGTTGATCCTTGAGGCATAACTGGCTGTAACATATAGAGAGCGATTACCTGACGTGTAACATCAGAATGCAGCCTGGTGTCTGTGATGTTTCGTTGTTTTAAATTGTAACCACAGCCATGTATAAAACACCCAAACATCAGTTATAGTGTCTCCTATTTTTCTGCCATGCAAACTTAACTATTTAAAGATTTATTCTGAATTTGAATTTGCAAACCGGAGAACTATTCTGAGGTTTTCCGTACGCTTGTTTTCCAGAGTTATAATTACCTTTCATGTTTGTCCCGTAGTGGATAAAAGCGTGAAAAACAATGTAAAGTAAAGGCCAAAACAGTCACCTAACCAAACATATTCTCAGATTAGAGCAAGAGTAGGAGGAGTTGCACATGGGGTGAGTGTGTGTGTGTGTGTGTGTGTGCGTCTTTTCTGGGGAGCCGAGGTATTATTTCCTCGTTCTCACCGTGACTACAGTGAGGCAAGCTGCAGAGCATTGTCGGGAGGCATTTCTTTACTCACAGGGCCCAGTATCTCAAACATACCTCCCCTATGTTTGTCCATTCCTTCTACAGGACAACCAGTAAGACTTAATCCCTTGTCCAAATAAGTTAATACCTCAACTAACATGTAAAAGTAAAGTTCAGGGCCAAATGCAGATTCCTGAGAGACTGACAGCGCCTAACCTGGCAGTAAACCAATTAATTACACAGAGAGTGACTCATTTTTGTCATGGGGACATGAAGTGACACACAAACAGACCTGCAGACTCTCTCTCACCCGCACACGCACACTAAAAGAGGAAATGAAAAACTGTTTTTCATTTGCTTTCAAAATAAGATGTCTCTCTTTCACATTAAAAATCCCACAATCCTCCACTTTTATGTCGATGCGTGTATGTGTGTGTGCATTTTCCTGCAGATTTGTTTTTTTCCCCCTGCCTCCTTCCTTTGCTGACCCAAAGCCCCAGCATGTGCTCCGATATGGTTCGTCTCTGTGGCCTTTTCCTTTGGGAGAGGAGCTTAGTGAAATATGGGCAGAATGCCTTACGGTCAATGGGGTCTTCACCAGCCTCATTTCCTCCATGCAGAGCTCTGTCAGAGAGCGCTAAGCAGAGCCCCCAGGCCTGATTCTGACAGCACAGGAGGAAGCAGACAGTATTAAGTTCCCTTAAAATTAAACCAAATATCACTTCACTGTAATAAATAGAAGCAGTAACTCAATTTAAGTAAAGGGGCTAATAAGACACAAGTGTCTTGTGATTCCTATGGTTTGTGGGGTAGAGGCAGCAGACGGCTCACAAAACCGGGTGAAAATAAGCCTCAAGTTAAATCTGAAACAAGTGAGGTGGAGGATCTTGGTCAATGGCTTCTGCTCTCTGCTAAGAAAAAAAGAAGAAGAGGGCTTGCAACAAAAGTTCATGTCTGAATGATAATTCTAATCATTTTTAAACCTAATTTAATGCATCTGCCAAAAACAAAAAAGTGCTCATGCTCCCATCCTGCAACTTTCACAAAGCTTTGTGTGCAGCCTCTTTAGTGCATTAATTGGTAGCAGTTCTGGGATGGGGGTTGGGCAGGCCCGGGTTTGTTCTGCTGTGTGCCCCTATTATTTTCTCCACAGGCAGTTTAGTGCTTTCCAACTACATCTGAGGCATCAGCAGTTTTGGCCCTATCGTGTGCAAAGGGGAATACTTAGAAACGAGGTGCATGGGGACTCTCTGCGGGAAGCTTTTATGCAACTTTAATTTTGGAGAAAAGTTTCTTTTATAGTCGGCCGTTCCTCTTAGACATTTTTATCTGTTTGATGGTCATGCCTCTTTCGTGGCAGGCCATCGTTTAATACGTCCTCAGCACACATAAGTTAAGATTTAAAACTCTTTCTAATGCTGCAGCTGTATATTCTAAGAAAAGTCAAACCTCCCGAGAACCTTTTCCAGTACCCTCTCTTGTCTGCCAGAGGCTAAAAAACATGGAATTAGCATCATGTCCCAGAGTGCCTTGCAGCAGCAGCTGGGGGGAACAGGTGTGTGTGGTGAGCACATGGCAGGGTTGACGAGGTCTACCACATGTTAAAGACATAAAACACAACAGCTTAACTAGTACAGAAAAGGCAGACAAATATGCTTACTTCTAGTGGACCTATGTTTTTTGTGCCTCTGTCAGATTATAAGAGTAGAGGAAAATGGCCAATACATCTGGAGAAAGAGACAGTGGGAGGGAAAAAAATGTAGAAAAAGGTGCCAGTTAAGTGTCTTTTTGACGTGGGCTAGATGAAGGAGAAACTTGAATCTCTCACTTTAGAGCAGGATCACACAGTGGGATTTCAATAAATGAGTGAATGCTGTGCCCAAGTACAGAGCCAAAGCTGCCAGACCGTACATCCAGCCTTCTCTTTCTCGCTCTTTCTCTCCCTTCCTCTCTCTCTCTCTCCCTCTCTCTCTCTTTCCCTCTCAGCCCTTTTCTCAAGTCACTTTCTGTAACTTGCTGTGAAATTCCAAGGAGACGTCAGGAAGAGAAGAATCAGGAGGCAGACATTTGTTTTTTTTTCTGTGCATTAAAGCCAACTTTCTGAACGCAAGACTGCAAGACGTGTTTTAATGATTATTTTTTCTTACAGGAGAATTTTTTACTTCTTCCTGTTGTGTCTGTTGTCTTTTGACAATCCAAGTTCTCGCCTGGCAAATGTCACCATTGTTAAATTCATCTCCAGGCAGATGAGAGAGAGAGAGAGAGAGAGAGAGAGAGGCCTTACAATCAAACTGATTTCCCCCAACTCTATTTCCACCGGTTGCTGTGGTAATAAAGCTTGCCGGTGTTGGTGTGCTTCCACGGCTCGTTGGCATTGGCCAATAGCAAGTGCGATGAGGCTCCTGACCCTGGGAAAAATCATGCCCTCTTCTGATTTATGATATCTGTGAAAACTTCAAAATTCTCTCCCAGACGTGTCAACAAACATCACAGCGCAGGTTCAGCTATGCGCGCGCTCATGTGCAAAGATCCAACGGGCCTGTTTGACACCTTGTTAAGGTTTTCCTCTCTTTCCTCCTGCCCTCTCCAGCCTTGCAGAGCCATGCCTCTGTGGCTCTTTGGGCTCTGGGCGCTGACCCCAAAACTCTGAGACAATCATTCAAAGGAGCCTCCTAACCACCACAACAATCTGGCAACATTTGGCTTCCAGATTGTTGTTTTTCCCTGTGGTTTCCCCATGTACTTCCTCGTACAGCAAATTGATATGTTACCGGTATTTCAGCTTTCTTAACCAACATTAGAGATAGATAACCTCCACCACAGGATCGCACTCTCATAAGACCTCATAAGACCAAGGCCAAGAAGTGAGAAACACTTTTGACACTTGCATTTACATTTACACAATTTAATTAGCCTTAACTGAAAATAATGATATTAAATGAGCAATAATAATTTCAGTCAGTATCCATTCAGTAATACATTTCATAAATCGGGGGTTTGTTAACCTTTGCGTTACAGGTATTATGTCCTGCCGACCACAACAAAAGTCCAAGGACCTGTGTCTCTGTGTCTAGTCTGCCTAAGTACTCCACAATAGCCATGAGAACAGACTCTCCTGTAAGATCCAGGAATGCACTGTTGCATATCAATGACCCACATCAACAGAGAAAGACAGAGAGGGAGAGAGAGAGACACAGAGAGAGAGAGACAACAAAAAGAGAGGATAAAAGGGCCCCTTCCCAACACAGGCACACACACACACACACACACAAATACACTACAAACACACAGAGGCAGGCAAGTCCGTGAAATATGACAGCCCCACGGTGAAGAAGGTGGGGGTGAGGGAAGCCATATTGTAACAATCTTATTCTGTGGTCATTAATCGTATCCTGCTGTTCCAGCCTCCCCGACCGTGTGCGCTGAGCGTATGTCAAACACATTTCCCCTCTCTCGGTGGGCGCACTCCCAGCCAGCTCTAATGCCGCACAAAGACACAAACCCTGAGAGATCCTGAAGGCAGACAGGCCAGATAATCTCCCCCTCGGACTCCAGCGCCAAGTCCAGAGCCAGCCATAAAGACACAGAGAGACACAGGCCCACTGGGAACGTCCCCTGGCTGCTGTCGATGCTACCGCGCTACATTCACAACAAACGCTGCGACAAATCACATATATTGTGAATGAAAAGGAAATATTTATCTCCATCCCCACAGGCTTAATGACTAGATGTTGTGAAATGCCACTGTTTAAATGTACGTTGCCTCACTGTTGCTTTTCACCACATGGCTTTCCATAAGTGGGTTCCAAATAACAGATGGCTTAGCTCAAATGTCTGTCCTCGGTAGGCTTATATGATCAGGAAAAAGGGGACACTTTAATGTGACACTGGGTTGGAATCAAGAACAAAAGTAATCATCTGAGATACACTTCGGTTAGAAAACTGATTACAGGTCCAGTTCTCCACGGCAATCCTAAAATCCGTTCATTGACAAACATAGACAATTTCTGGGCAGCCATGGGCATTTGGCAACAGTGAAGTGATCTCCCCTTTCTTCATTTTCATCCATTTCTCCCTCTGTGCTGCCCGTCTTGCCCCCCCCCCCCCCCGCTGTGAGCTGTCTCATTAGGGGAGTGATAATGTAACCCCTCTGTTTCATCAAGCATTGCCATTCGTCATTATGACTGACAAGTGCTGAGGTGGGCCAACTGAATGACAGGAAGAAAGGCCTCCCTATCGTCCTACAATTGGTTTTATCTATCGTTACACCTTTCTCAAAGTTTTCCTTTTTGACCATGCCTCAGTGCATAAAGAAACACATACGGTAAAATATAAACCCACAAGACACTGCTGTTGTGCAATGTGACAACCAGTTCTATCAAATATAAATGCATAAAAAATATTGTGATCATCAATCACTCTCTGTGTTTCTATATTTTAAGTGGGTCTACATATGTCTCAAAAGTGGCAACTGAGGACTATTGCCAGAAATCTGAGAAGTCTCTTGACAAGCGACGTCTCCAGAGCAATGGAAAATCAGTCTGAAACCCCATCAATCACGGCACAGGAGATTGGTTGAAAGACCTGCTTTTCACTGACACTCTGGTCTGAGATCCTGACAAGATAATAGATTGTGAAGCTGTCAAAGCGGCTTCAGTCGCGAGATGTATTGATCGTAAATCAAAGACTTTCCAGAGGGTGCAGCTACTGTAAGAATCTACTGGCATCACAACTGTTGTGATTCCAAGGCTTTTAATGGCTTCAATTGGAGCTGCAGAAATAGATCATTACATACAGGACATCTTATCCGATCAAATAACCTTCTCAGCTTGCACTCACCCTTCTTTGAAACAGGTACTTCTCTTTTCTCAAGAACTACCAAAATAAACATGATACAGAAACTGATGGGCAGGGCAGGAGCGCACAAGGCATTCAAAGCAGTTGGAAAAGGCAAACACTACAACTATGGCAAAGATACAATGGTAATCAGAATGTGACAACAGCAAGTACATGCGTAATGAATACTTGTAGCATAAAGACACACTTAAACTGATCAAATATGTTTGCCTGTGGTCAAGGGAAGAGTATAAGGAGCTGGAGATGCCTTGACAGAACCCTTGACCTGTAGGTCTTGGCTGGGGCGAGTGCCCGTCAGCGGGGGCAGGAGGAGGGTGATTGATTGGGTTCCTGTCGGCAGGCTCAGCTGGACACCCCCAGAAAGATCTCCCCATCCATCAGATCATCCAGACCGAGGAGGAGCTGATTCCAGATGGGCAGCATTGTTCCTGGGCCACCCTGGCAGGCATCTGCAAGGCTCTGCAAGACCCAAAATGTTACTGACAGCAGCCACAGACAGCCCACAACCTTTGCATCTGTGCCTGTCTGTCTACGTGCTTCGGGAGTCGTAGCGCACGCCCAAAGCCTAATCAATACCATACACTGGACAGGACTTGCAGAAACAATAGCTGTCATTACAATCACTCGCCATAGCTCAGTGACCGTCCGCAGAGAGGAGATAAGAGGTAGCAGCAATGATTCTTTGGCAGCGATCACTGTGTCTAGTGCCTAGTGAGGCGTAACATGGAGACTTAATTGTGGCGCAGGCCTAATTGCATGGTCAGGACAGGGGGTAATGAGTTAATCCCAAGCTAGTCATCCATGATAAGAAGAAGCAAGTCCCCAACACAGTAATTACACTGCTGCTCATTAACCTCTAAACCTCAGGACACGGGGGAGCAGGATGTGTTGTGATTCTTCTTTTATATCTTTTGATCTACATAAGTAGGTTTGGTAACAGGTTGAGAATTTGTTAGTGGTGGTCTTAAGGAAAAAAAAACTGTCCTCATAGCATCCACCAGCCAACCCAGGGAGGCCAGAAGTTCAGTCAGTGATTTGGCGGACCAGGAGTGCTTGCCAGGTTACAAGCCCTGTTGACAGATTTGAATGTGTTTGCTAGGAGGGGCTATGCAGGAGATGAGGACCAGGGAAATATTTAGGGGAATGGGTGGGGATATATGTGATCCCATGGCCCCACTATGACAGGCGTCTTGCCGCCCTCTATGCAATGATCTCTTCCATATGGACCCAGGAATGGTCAGCCAGTGTTTACATGAGCTGATCCCCAAAATGTGTCCTGAAACTCCTTCTCTGGCACCATGGACCGGCAGGAGAGCAGACGAAAGGCGCTTGGGCAATCAGGACACCCCCTACTGAAGATCCATTAACGCAGACTGCACAGTGGCACCAAGCATAGCAGCAGCCTGCCAAAAACACCCGCAGAGTCACATGCACATGCACTCAAACACACACCAAGCCCGGTTAAAGATTACGCCCATCATATTTTGATAATTGTTGGAGGCACCTGAAGTCAAGGCCAAGTCAACACATTTTGCCTGGCAGCCTCTGAAAAGGGCCATTTAGTAGGAATGTATATCAAAAGCTTTTCATTTCATTTCTGTGTTTGCTTCAGAAAATTGAAGAAAATATCAGGGTGTCACATTCAGATGGCGTCCTTAGAGAATCTGAGCTTCTTTGTCAACCTTGGACCAAAAGAAGGCGTCAAATAATTTTAACAAGGTGGAAGTTTCACTGCCAAACCAAATCCTGGTAGCTGGACTTAAGACTGGTATTGGTCAGTCCAGCAGTACTTAACAACGTCCTGCTCTGTGAGATGTTAAACAGTTAGGACTTTTTGATCCTTTGCAGCCAGTAAACTTTGTTGCATTAAGCAGTGCAGGAGATTTGTCATATTGATAAAAAAGTGATCTCACTGTGGCAGAGTAGCCTGAAAACTAAACATACAAATGAGATTGTGATCACCTCTTTGTTGCACCTCCTACAGGTTTTGACTCCTTCAGCAGAGCTTTTACACAGACCTGTTGAGGTTCCTCTCCTCTGTCTCCCTGATAGCCTCTCCTCTATTCAAAACATCAATTCACCCTCAGAGTATAAACCCCTCTGTGGATGTTTGGAGAAGGGGGCTCTCCCTATAGTCTACTTAAATAACCACTTCCCCTGGAATGAAAACAGATCCATTATAGGACACTGGTATCTCCTCTCCTACTGGGGCACCTCTCTCAAACCTGACTGAGTTCAGGGTCTGGGCTTAGCGATGGGCGCTGTGATGGCGGAAAACTGCCCCTTCTCTGTTGACTCAGAGCTGGAAGTAAGTAAGCTGAACTCAGGCCTTGTCTCGCTAGGGACCAGCCGCACCCCGCTAATGACATCCAGCCCCTGACATTCTTAAAAAGTCTCTGGTTATTAAGGAAAACAAACAAGGACATCAGACTCACTCACTCTCTGTGCTAACAAACACCGTCCCCAAGCAATCTAGTGGATTGCTGGTGCAACTCAATAGTCCCCTGATGAAAATCAAATCAGGTTACAGTGATTGGGAATGTACAGCGAGCGTAATCCAGCATTCATCCTGTGAAGTGAATGAAGGAGACAGCTGTAGAGTTGATAACACAGGAAGAGAGTGTGCCTACCTGACTTAGAGACTCAAGTTTTCCAGCTACTATACAGGGAGGTAAAAAAAGGAGAAAATGAACACACACACACACACACACACACACACACACACACACACACACACAAACACCCACACACACACACACACACGCGTATTTTCAGTCTTGTGTCCCCATTGCAAAGGGTTTTGTGGTAGGATGTAGTTCTCATCCCATTGGAGGGAGCTCTTCCACCCCTCCCTCCACCTACCCCCACGTCCTGAGCTCCCATTCCCCTTCCTCCCCTCCCTCCCTCCCTCCCTCCCTCCCTCGTGTTGCCACACTTCATTGCCCTGCTAAACGCTGACAATTGGTGACAAATGGACTGCGCTGCACACTGTGCGTCAGTTGCCCTGGGAGATGATGGCGCACTCGGGGCAGGGAAGGAGAGCAGAGGAGGAAGGGAGCAGGGAGTCCCTGCAGCAGCAAGGCGCCTGGCACAGGTGGCTGAAAATCAATACAGATCCGGCCTCTGATTGGGCCTGACAGCACAAGAGCAGTGGAGTGTGGGAATCCACTGAGTGCCACACACAGCTAAATTGGATGATGGAGGGTATGAGAGCAGAGGAAGAGCAGAAGGGAGAGGGAGGGGCGAAGACACGTTATTCCACATTATCACAATGACATTTTGACAAGGGTGACAAGGACACGCTCCAAACGCATGGACACATAATACAGGATAAATGAGAAAGACACTTTAACAGATGGCATTAGAGCACCTGTGCACAATTCATATTTTGCATGTTTCTCTCGCTTGTTTAATTAAACTACAGTCCAGAGGGAATTACACTGTTTGGGGTTAATAATGCAGCTGCTGACAGGAGCATGTTGAGCAATTAGAAAAGTAAGTGCTTCGGTTTAGTGCACATAACAACGACTCATGCATGCATGTGCGCACGCACTTGCAGGCATACTTTCTGTCAAGCACAAACATGCACTTGATGAGCTTGCAGTCACCTAATTTCACCCAAGACTGAGTTCATGCAAAAGTGTGGCACTATGTGCTAACTATGTGACTGGCCATTCCTGCAGGCCGAGGGAGGCACGGCTAAATGAAGGAAGGGAACAAAACAAATCAATCAATAAGAACAAGAACCAGAGAAACTCTTTAAATTTGATAATCAAAGCTTTTACAAGGCTGTCATCACCTCTGTCATGTCTTGGACGAAATGCATTGGCAAGTACACACAAACAATTGACAAAATTGTTTCAACATCATAAAGTGTAAAAGATGTTTCTGCATTTTCCAGTGTTTACTTCCTTGATCATAATTCATCAGCACATGTGTGTGTGGAATAATTCTAATTTCCTCCAGGTGACAGATATACCTACCATGTTCATGTCAGTGATATCATAATATAGGGCCGGGAACAAATAGAAGAATTCCCACAGGGAGTTTATTCAAAGTTTTATGAGAGAGAATTGCCTTAAGTGGTTCTTGGCCTGCACTCAAACTGTGATGTTTGTTCACTGTGACTAAATGCACCATTTTACACAAATCTACATGGTGCTCTTTCTGGCAGTGGATAAGTTGTCTGTGCAGATTTCAATCAGTGCTGATTAACTGAGGCTTGAGCCAAAGGATTTTTAATCAGATAGTTGGAACGCACTCATGGAGACCCCAGTTCACTGTCAGTCCGTTTGATAGGGAGGAACCCAGAGTAAGTGACATTCCCACCCTGCACCCCCTAGTGAAACACCCCTCCCACATATGACAGTACAAATTAATCAAGCTCCCAGACAAACCCTCACCCTTCATGCAACAAAAGGATTTTTCCCGGCCCTCTATGGCCTCACCAGGCAATTAAACTACATGCGCAAGTGTATGTGCATGTGCGACGGCTTATATGCAGCTATATCAACAACTGCATCCCATGTCATAAATTCTTATTCATGCATTAAACATGAGCAAATATCTGTGTCGAAGCAGCGATGTATATTTACGCGCGCGTTTGCTTTGTGAGTGTTTGTACATGCATGCGGAGGGAAGTGTGTTTTGTGTGAAAGGGGGGCACAGAGGGGCGCCACGATCAGCTGTGTGCAGGTTGTCGTCTTTGAGGGGTGGCTGGGTGGGGGTGAGAGGACATGTCGGCCCTGTGTGTGGGAACCCCGCGCTCCTCACTTCTCATACATTGTTCTCCTGCTCCTACAAACCGTTAATGCCACAAAAGATGCTCAGCCTATTGTGGCCCGGGACAGCTGAGGGGGGAGGGCAATGGGGCGGAGGCAGGCAAGGGAGGAGGGGTCTGGCCTAGGCTGAGCCTGGTATGGATGCATCCTCTCCTCTCCTCTCCTCTCCTCTCCTCTCCTCTCCTCTCCTCTCCACTTCGCTCCTGTCCTCCGTGTTCCCCTGTCACTGGTGCTCCCCTGCTCCCCTGTCCTCTCTTCTTCTCGTCTTTCCTCTTCTCTCTTCACTCAGCTTTGCCACTTAGCCCCTCTCAAGAGGATTTGGCCGGGCCGGATTTAGGGGGCCGATGCTTATCATACAAAAGAATTAAACCAACTCAAGGTCCGAGCTTTCTCTTCCAGTCCGCTATGGCTAATCTGAGAATCTGTGAAGGAGGGCTTAGGTGATGTTACATTTTCATTAGACTTCTGATGGCAAACGGGCCACTAATGGTAAGAGCCCTGGGTGCCATTGTGATGCAAATCCTGATTATTTCTTTAATTAAAGCATCAGAGGGGGGCAAGAGGGGAGAAGGGGTGGAGTTGACACTGACAGAATTGCATGTCCTTACCCCTACTAGACAAGGATTCTCACGTCTGTCCCAGACTGGAGATCTGGGGCTCTGGGGGATTTGGCTGGTTTGTGAAAGGCTGGTTGGGTTAGGGGATTGAGGCTGAGCCTTTGAATCCATGACACAGGTCACTTAAATTGCCTGAGAGAATATAATTTTATCTAAACCCAAAACAACTTGCAACAACTTGCAAGATATTTGTTTCAGTCAGTGGAAAAAAACCTGGGGTACAGCGTGTCTCCATGCAAAGTGTGTATTTATATTAAACTAGCACCCTGCAACAATCAGTGTCTTTCAGAGGCTCTTGCATTTGTGCTCTTTCTATGATAATTTAACGAGTGAGGTCACATTATCCTCGCAAGGACAAAATGTTCCCCACCACATATCTTATCATGTAAATCGCTGCAATGTTAATCCATGAAAAAAAAGAGATGAACTGGAATAGTTCACAACTAACTGGCAAAAGGATTGATAGCTGTGATGACCGTCTGTTACTGCAGGGCCAAAAGTTAGGCGGTTGCTGCTGGTTTCTTTCCTGTTCCCTTGAGATGGCGCGCACCACAAAAGAGGAAGGCAGAAAAACACGGAACGCTGGGTAGATGAGCGATCCACCCTCAGGATCTGTATTGTTTGTCCTTGCCACGGTTCTGGCATTCATAGGAAGACTCTGTGTACCCTGTGCGGCTGTGGACCAGATGTGGTCCCAGGCAGACTGTGGAGCAGGACAGGGACCACTGTAGGCACTGGAGTGAGAGGGGGTTGGAGAGTGAAAGAAAGAGAGAGAGAGAGAGAGCGAATGGTCAAACTTGTGCAAGACACCTCCCAAAACACCTCTGATCACCCTCCGGTGGCGGGTGAGAACTGTGTGTGTGCCCACGTGTGTCCTGGTGCGCACTGCTGGTGACGACTGTTGGAGGTGGATGGATGTAGGTGAGAAGGGGAGGGCGGGAGAGGAAGGGGCGTGTGTGTGTCTGTGTGTGTGTGTGTGTGTGTGTGTGTGTGTGCATGGAAACCCTGAGAACTTTTTTTTTTCCTCTGCTGTAGCTGCGCCGCTCTCCAGGACCACGGAGTGTTGCCCCCCTGCAGCTTAAGCCTCTGTCTCTTTTTGTCCCCAGCACAACAGCCTGTGGCATTCCATGGCAGCAAATCTGGCTGTGCTGTCACATGGGGGAGATTAGCCAAACTAAGACCTCAATAGAATGCTCACTTTACTCACCCATTCCAGCAGTGGCCGCCCCCCGCGCCCAAACACCCTCGCACACCCAATTTAACCGTTCCTTGTCTAGACAGAGTGCAAAGTGATTATTATTGGCATTATTAAGACTTATATGCAGTGCTCTTTTTGTCATTGTCACATTCCCAGCGGTACACATGAGCTGCCAAGCAATGAGCCCTATTTCCCACTGTGAGGGACACTTCCTCGTGGGTTGGGCCTGTGCAGAGCTCCACCTGGCCCCCGCCGTAGCTGCTGGGATTAGACGCAAACTATCTTGCCGTGGATTTACATCTATTTCCTATCCATTTTCTTCACTAACTGTGGTTTCTCCTGCCTTCTGGCTCCTCCGGTCCACCTCCCCTCCGTAATGCAGTTATTCTGGGCTTGGTCACAGATATTTAGAGTTATTCTAGCCACACCGCCACTACCCGCACACACACACACACACACACATACACACACCATCCTTATCTGGCCGGGGACACTCGGAGGAGGATCTTCCAGGAAACGAAGCTCCAGCAGGCTGAAGAGGTCTGTGGCTGCCTGAAGGGACCGAGAATGAACTGGGACAGGGGAAAGAGTGGAGATCTGGGTTGAACAGAACCTACTCCTAGGGGGTACGGCAAGAACAAAGCCATCTGAGTACATTTATAGACAAAGAGGGAAACACATATGGTTCATGTTTGTAGCATGTCAGACTTACACCATTTGCCCCTTTTATGCAACCCCTCTAGCCTCATTTACATATGTATTCATGCCCAAATGGGAATTATTAGATTAAGATTTACCAGATATATTCCTTGGTTACCTTTTTTTTAAACCCTCTTACATCAGGTTAGAGTTAATGCACTGAAAGAGGACACTTCACAGATTATTATAGCAGACAGAATCTGATGATGGTTATGATTTCAGAGTTAAGACCATTGTTCCACTTATTGGTTAAGTGAATCAATCTTATTCTTTGGGTTAGCTCTACAGAAATGGGGAAGGCTGAGCTTCATGAGGCCCAGGAGCTGAGGCCAGAGCATTAGTCTGAGTTTGCAGCTGGAGACTGGGGGCCACAGTTGCAGCGGCACAGTGAATAATTAGGTTTATTTTCACGTAATGGTCTACTGCCCAGAGCAGCACCATTGCTAAGCATAGGCAAAAAGCTATTTTATCGCTGCCACATAAAAGGACCCCTCTTACCGCCTCCCAAAATGGATATCATTAATGGACCAGGTCTGGTTAAAAAGGGGTGAGAATAGGGACATTGCAGGTAGGGGGAGGGTTCATACATCATGGAAGGATATATGGGCAAGAGTTGCCCAATCCAAACTGGCGAGCCACTCAGTTCCTCGGTGCCACTGCCTCCCTCACCTGTTTTGCATTACAGGCAGAGCAAAACCAACAGTAAACCGTGAACCATGAAGTTTAACCATTAAGCATTGCAATATAATTGCCGTCCATGGTACATCTGCTCTGAAGTCACGTACTTGACACACATATTGCTGAACAGGAACATACAAAATCTGAGCTGCATATGGGCCACAAGGGAGGCCACTCAAAAACCTACTCTCCATTACAATCTAATCACGGTCTCCTGCCAATAACATGACGGGTCACCGCAAGTCATCTGTCTGGATAGTTTGACTAGCTATGAGCATATAATTAACTTAAATTACATCTCAAATAACAATATATTATTTACTTATAACGGCACATAATTCTATGATTCAATTCACATAATTCTGATATCAACATATGCTCGACTCTGCCTCTGAACACATCGGGCCGTTTTTGTTTATCTCCATCACTCAGCCTGTTGCTTGCTTCTTACGTAGCTATCTGGCAGCCACAGTCATTTGCAGCCAACCCAGAGCACCGCAGCCCAGCACAGTCCCAGCCAAGCTTAGCCAGGCCTGCCACAGCAGTGCGCCTGCTGGCTTTTACTGGACAGATTAAGTCATGCTTTTTGCGTCTGGGAGACATTGTGAGACCCAGCGATCATCTAAGCCATCAGTGACCCAACACACCGAGTTAAGGGGGAGCGCCGGTGACGTCCGTAAATCATATTATTCTCCATCTAGTACAAACCCCTGTATCTCCAACCCATAGAGAACACTACAGAGTGCCCAGCTCACCTTGCACCCCTGACTCCAGAGTTGGACTTCAGTCTACATGCAAGCCATGTGTGTGAGCAATTTTTGCAATAAAACGCTTATAGCCAAGGGGCCGTAATAATAAAGTTAGATAGGTCCAAGATAAAGGTAATAGTTTTGGATCACTCCAGAGCTGGAGGTCGACGCGATCAGAGAGACGAGTGCTCCACCCTGTAGGTCTATGGGTTCTGGATGGGTGCCTTCATCTTTCACCTCTATGAGAAATAAGGCGCCTGAGTTAAGTTTACCTCTCTTTGTCAGGCTTTGGGTGCCTGTCAAACAGACAAACCTTAATCACCTCCTCTTGGCAGTTGACCCAGTTCTTATAGGCTGGCTTTGCAATATGGAAGCTGCGGACATATCCAACATATCCATTAAGTATGGATTAATCCCAAGTCGTTGCATCCCCTGGGGAAAGGGATTACCAAATAATCTAGGGAAATAAGGACCAGATTATTTATGAGGAGACCAGTGAATGTTTTTGTCACAGATGACCTCTTGCCACTTTTGTGACGCACGCACACAGAAAAACACACACACAGTCAGGCTCAAGAGTGAGGTCAGTGCTTGGCACAGCAAGATAGTATGGGTACCTGAGATGTCAGGCTCCTGGCTCCACTGATCAGGCTGTTATTGCCCCTTCCTATTTCTTCCACCCTTCCCACTTTCCACTCACAACAGCAGAGCTTTGCCAGTGGGGTCACCATCTCACACGACACTCTCACAGTGCTGTATTGTCCTTGATATGCTAATATTGGTGTTAAAAAACAGTGATTTTATACAAAAAGTTGACCAAATGTCTGTGATCTCGCTTAAAGAGTGCCCAACCCCTGCCCCCTTTTCAATAGAATCTGCTATCAACCATTTTCCAGCTGTCTCGTGTGGTAGCCTTCTTGGCTAACAGCACCGAAATTAGTATTCATGAAGCATCCTACACTTCCCTGCTTGTTTGCTCTCTGCTGTTTTTCTCACCATAAATTTGGCTCCCGGAACAGCAACTTCCAAAGCTTTAAAAACTTTTTGTGACCATGTGCACGTTTGTGCACATGTGTGCACATATGTTGGCCGTAACTATGAGATTATACATGTTTGTTTACATTTGAGTAACTTATTGGAAGACATTTCCCACAAAAACTTGCAAATGAATCTGGAATTTCCATAACAACGTGTGACCTTTTGATGTTTAATTGTTTATGCTGCTTACTGGAAGGCTTTTGGAACTGTCTTTCAGTTCTGTTCTTGTCAAATTTGTGACCTTTTTCATGCAGACACACAAGGTTTTACTGAAACTTTGAGAAACACATTTACTGCAAGGCAAATGGGAATTTTTAACCTGTGCTAATGTGTGGACAACATACAACCACAAGGGCAGGTTGAACATGGAAACAAGGGAGTAAGCACACTGAGAAAGAAGCTGTGAATCCCCATTTCCAGAAGTCTACAGCTGGGAGCGAGTAAAGTTTGTACTCCCCATGGCAAAGGGGATGCACCCCTGAAAGCCACAAGACACTCCCAGCCATCTCTGGAGAAAAGAGAAGTGCAAACCTCTGAGGTTATAACAGAATACCACACAGAAAGAAATTGTCACATTCATCATGTCACTACACAGTGGGAATGACCGACAGGGCTACAGTATGTATTTAGACGCAGTAACAGACTCAGAACTTCCCCTTTAGAGGCTGGTTGAAAAGTGTTGCTATGATATCACCCATTTTAGACAGACGTGACAAAGTAGAGAGAAGTGAAAGTGTATAATGCTTGTGCTCAGCCCACAGCAATGATGTCAAAGCACCACATGAAGATCATACATCTGTTCTTCATGAGAATATCTCTAACATGTCAGACATAACTTGGAATTGACATTGCAAAAAAAAAAAAACTCAGCTTGAGTATGATACAGTAATTAAAGTTTTCCAACAACATCTTACATACTTTAGAAATTAAATCAGGATTTCCTTCCAATTCTAAGCTAATGAAGAGTACTACAATAAATTAAAAGTAAAAAAATTATCATGATGGTATCAGACGTTTAATAAACTAAAGCATGTACAATAATACAAACAATAATGCATAATTTTGTGCTTGTTAAAATGTAGTTTAAAGCTGTATTAACCTAGCTGTTCTTTTATTCCAATTTAGTATTCATAATTATCTAAATATTTCCAATAATATCCTTATTTTTGTACTATTTATTTATATGCTTGATTTTATTTTTATACTTTTTAAGATTTAAACTCCAGGCCCAGGTTAGATGATTCTTCTAATCTTACTGACCGAAAGAACTCTTGTTTTGAAAATTAGAGTGAGTATAAATTCTAACTCCATGCTCCTCTTACGACGGTTCCATTTGATTTCACAGAATAGACATAAAAGAATAAAACACAGGGCAGATGGAAAAGTACTTTTCTCAGCCCAGCTCTCAAACTGAGCCATAATTGGTATTCTGGGAAGATGTTTTGTACAGTATGTGTGAACATTATACTTCTCCCTGAGCCTGTCTTGGCTACTGAGAGCAACAGCAGCCGTGGCACTGCCTATAACTGCTCCTGTCCCAAACTCAATCCATACCTCCACCAGTGTCACAGACTCAATCTGACAAATTTCACAGCAAGTGTGTCATGAAGCCCTCAAGCATGCATGCTATAAGAGAAATGCAGCCGTCGTCTCCATAGTACACAGATTTTTCCAGCACCCTTTCCTGAATGCAGTGGAACTAAAGTCTCATACCGGGTATCAGTTTCCACTTTCCAGCTCCCTATAATTGAACAAATTGCTTTGAATCAGATTTACTTGCACGGTCTGTTCTTTGTTATATGGGTTCAGAGTGATTACAGGATCATGACTGAGCTTTGCCTCAAATGATGACAAACTACATGGATTCACCTTGTAATGTGCTCTCCCTTGGCTAGCCTTATGTTGCTATGTTGCCGTCTTGCTGCCTTGCACAGAGCCATGCTGACTGGTTCAGGTCATAAAGGGAAGATGAGGAAGTTTACATTGTTGCACATGAACTTAATAATTGAAAGCATCAACCCACTTAGGGCAAAAGTTTGAGAAAAAAGCCCTTTCAATAATCCTTGAGCTGTTCCTTGGCTCCAAAAAGCCGCACTTGAATTGAGAACAAATGTTTTTCATTGTAAAATGATTTGGAAAGTATATTTCAGCCAAGCTGCTAAGTTATTAATTGGCCACTTGCTGCTTGTTAATAATCAGGTTGCTATATATTTCCTTTAAAAAATGCCTTTATGTGGATTATTTGCATATGACACTCCATTTGAACCCACACTTAACATTTACTATGATCTATCTTAGATAATTGCACAGGAGTACACATTTACACACATTCAGGTTCTGATATGTGAAAACAGATACACTGGAACATAAACAGACTGCAACAACCACAGCTCAAAAAGCACGTCACCCCAGAAAAGCTTTCCACCTTTTAATTTAACAGAGGAACACACATTTCAAGAAGCTCTATCTTACATAATCTTGAATTATTGAAAAGGATCATATTTTCCACCATGTAGCCAAACATGATACAGGTTCAAACATGATACTTCAACAGAAATGCAGTAAAGCATCTATAATACTTCTGCTTTTATGGACTTGAATTCTTCCAGTTTCACTGGTTCTTTTTTCTTTCATTCATTCTTTTCTGCCTTTCTTTTCTCTCGCTCTCTTTCTTTCTTTTGTTCACTCAGTCTCTCTTTCTTTCTTGCCCTCATAGATTTGGCAAAAAACCTGATGGTTATTGAGGCGCAGCAGTAAATGCAGCATGACGTTTCTGGCTTTATCAATGCATGTCATTTGAGGAACAGTGTGGTTCACACGTTGGATCATCAGCGGCACCGTCCAACAGCAAATCTGCTGGCATGTTCATGTGATGTGATTCAGTCAGCGCGCGACCTGCGGAAGAGCACATGATGAAAGTGAAAAATAGCAGTGTGCACAATCCAGAAATCCTGCAAGCAATCCTGATTGCTTCATTACATAAGCGCCAACAGGTCCCCCTTTTCCCATAAGAAAACCTCCTCAACAATGTATACACAGTAATACTGTACAATGCAATAATAGAAGCGCCCTGGGTTTGTGTTCGATAGACATTCCCATGGTTTCAACTGTCCTGGGTTCCATGCCAGGATGTTGCTGGTCCATGTAAAAGGCAGCCATTTCCTCCCAGGGCCAGGTGATTCACAAAGACACAACAGGCCACAGAGCCAAAACAACCCATCGCTCTACTGCCAAGCACTCTGGGTTATACTGCCAGTCCCTTCCAAAACAAAAGCATCAAGCAACTAGAGATAGAGAGCCATATCAATTTCAGTTTTAATGAGCACCCTCTGTACTGAAGGTTAATAAGCAGACTCATCCGAGCGCCTACCTTACAGGAACATGAAAAAATGCATTTTATGATTGTGGTTGTTATTCTAAGACCAACGCGAAGTCAGACGGTGGCAGATTTATACTTGGATGATGACAGCATAGTTTATATGGAGGAGAGTAAATCACGTCTTTCAGCTGTCGTATTTTTATCTCAACACAGACATGACTGTGAAGTGACATGCATCGGAAGTGAGGGAACTTCATCACAATAAAAGGGAGAAGAAAATAAATTTAAAAAAAAGCTCAGCAGACGCGACAGAGGGCCCGACCCCGAGAGTTCGCGCAGCCTGATGTGATGTAAACAGCCGCGTGTTATCCAGCTTACGGCAATGAGACGTGACCAAGCCTCCCCTCCCTGGCGCATCATCGCCCAGGATCACTTCAAGGTGAGATACCATCAGACGGTAGCGATAGCATCAGATGCAGGGCCCCAAACATCCCTCTGCAAACAATATCTCTAATTTGTTCCTCTCTCTCACTTCCCCAGCGCTCCACTTAGTGTACGTAAGCTTTTGTTTTGTCAAGGAGAGACAGCGAGACAGACTCCTTGTCAAAACTCTTTTTACCTCCAGGCCTCTCTCACAAAGAGTTTGACTTCCAATCCGCTGACTGCACTGACGACTCTGCTCATCTGTGAGGATCTGCGTGGGTGTGTACGCGTGTGTTCGCGCGCGTGCCCAAGCGTAAGCCTGCGCATTTCCTTGCAGTAGCTGTTGAGCTCATCGGGTTTGGAGGAGACGGCTTCTCTGACAGGTGTCGTTAAAGTATGAGTAAGTGTATCTGTGCGCGGGGACGCTCACGGGCTCACAGTTGCCTATTATTAAAGAAAACATTCGGCAGTCACCATAGCGATGGCAGCACTCTGAGATGGCTGCTGGGAGTGCTGACAGGCCTGTGTCAGAGCAGAGTTTCCACCCCGGATCACTCCGTCTCTCCACCCCTCTTCACATTTCTTTTGTCAAACCACTGAAGCGTTCCCTAATGCTGCTTCTCCTTCCCCCTACATATATTGTCATTTTTGTTCTTTTCACCATCCTCCATATGGGCTCATTTTGGCAGCCTCTAACATACACACACACACACACACGAGACAGGCAGCAGCAGGTAGAGCTGCCTCAGATTTCAAACTCTACCCCAAGCAACTTTCATGTCTATCCCGGGGTAGGTCTTCTTATTTACCATACAGTGCCATTATTTCACACTAAAACAAAGCTGTCATCTCCCTCACTATCCATAAATCCTAAACAAGGGGGACAAGTTGGCCTGAAAGAAACACAAAATACACTTATTGTAATTAAAATTTAGCTAATTTAAAGCAGCTATATACCATTTATAAGTGTACCTAAGTTCTTCAAAATGTATGATGAAATGGAAACACTGAATAAAAGCAGGTCAGAGTTCAACAAACAATGAGACGGTAAAGCATGTATGTTCTCACATTACAAAGCTTAGCTGGCAGGTACTGCGTGGCCTCTTGCTCACACCGTCAGTCACTGCAGTGTTTATTAAGTAGGCAAATAATGGTGGCTAAAGATACTTGTGTGAGTGTGGCATAAAGTAGCACATACCGGTTCATGTGTCTCACCCACCCAGCACAGTTTACTGGGCACAAGCTGTCAGCTTATGTGTTCTGCATGACTCAGATTTTCTGATTAGTGGCCTGTTTGCATAGATACAGCGGAGCAAGAAACAAATGGGGGCTGAAAAATAACTAATGGCGCACTCAAATGAAAGGAATGATTAAATGAAAATGAGGGTTCAAAGTACGGTCATTGACAAGTGCCTTTAGCTTCTGACATCAAAACTGACTGTAATGTCTGTGTAAGGTAGGAGGTCTGTGCATCTGCATGTCTGTGAATGGTGCTGATGAGCATGCATTGGCCAACCCGACGTTCACTCCAGCACCAACATGTCATCATCTAGTAGATTTTTACACTTTTTTCCTATACCGCACACGTTTACTCATATGTTAAGAACAATTAATCATCACTTTTATCACTCAAACATGGGAAAAAATCCAGACAAACCTACTTACATGATGTGCCGACTCAATGGAAAAGGAGCAATTGAGACATTAACAGCTTCACCTCACAGCAGGATTGGCCTAATGCATGTCTGTCTACATATGAGCCCTGTAATATATTGGCAAACTATGTGGTGATTACCCTGCATGCATGGGTAAGCTGCAATTGCCAGATCTTTGTAAAGCAATATGCAGAGTAATAAAATACGTAAATGAGGCATGTATGTCTGTTGTGCTATATGTTTAATCTACCATCAAATTGTTTGCTTGGTGCTCTCCCTTGCATGATATTTTTCACGCAGCGCAGCAGTGATTTCTTAAATGTGTTTTTCATTGTAACTTTTGAAATGAAAGAAACAAATTCTATCGCTTGTGCGGTGAAAAAGTGAGCTGAAAGTAAACTGAAGCTCTGTTGTGGTAACGACAATGCAAAAGAAAACACTGCTGATGTATTGCACCTGTAGATGTGTTGACATGTCACCTCACTGAGAGACGACGAATCCCCACCCCTTTTCAGTGGGAAAGCCTGTCAAACTCCCCAGTTTGGTGACGTCAGCGATGGTAGCAGAAAAGCAGAGCGGGCTCACTATGGATTATATATGATGCTTCCGACATCCATCCAGACATCGTTGCTTTCAATCAGACAGCTTTGTATTTGTATGGGACTGATAAATGCCTTGGGATTAAGAGTAAAGCTGTTCCTCACTATAAATAAAACCTGTGAAAACAATGCATGTCCATAAGCTGCTTATCTATCTTTGATCTGTTGTGACTGGAGGAAGTTATAGCTGCCTCATCTGAATATGTGTCATGATAGTAAGCTCAGCATCACTTAGACATGATGACTTCTTTTTTTTATCCATCAGTATTTGAATTTCTTTTGTGGCTGGCACTCAGCTTAAAATATCCACTTGTCCTCCGTAGTATCTCTTAAAATATTCTCACATCCTGGTCTGCTTGCAAGTCACAGTCATGAAAAAAGGAGCCTCTGAGAGATTTGTCATAGTGCAGCTACGTGATTTATGAATTATTTTCCACCGGTGTGAAATCATCACCAGCATGATTTTACAAGCAGGATAATATCATAAAATTTTGGCACCCCGACCCATGTTCTTTCATCTCACTCTCTTTCCCCCCCTTAATTTGCCTCTTAATTTCTGAGGCTCGTGGTAATAAAGTAGCTAGTAAGAATTGGAATGGCTGCAATCTGATGACAGATTCATGGTGAATTTAGGAAGAGGCTTTTCAAGTGACGCACAATGAAATTGTTACATTTCAAGGCATGAATGGAGTTTGGAAACCTCCCTGGATCCAATCTGTTAACGAGCCACAACTGTCAAAATACTTATGGACAAGGAGCTGTGCTGATGTGCTGTGCTGTGCCAGCATATTAATGTACAGCAACAGGCACACACACACTTCATTTCTCTCAATTGCTCACCTTTGCTCTCTTGCCCTGCTCACACACATGCTTGCCAAAACATGCAAGTGCACCAAGACGCACACGCTCATCAGATACAGAGCTGCTGACAGTTACCCTGGACTGATATTCTCCGGCTACAGTGACAGGCCAAACAAGTCTGAGCAGCGTATATTCGTACACTTTTCATTACCCTTGGCCTGAGGCCTTCGGCACAGTAAGCAGTCGCAGCAGGGTGGGGTTCACATACCTTTTACTGTGGCACCAAACCTGGCAAGGCAGCACAATGCTAATGCTGCTGGGCAGCAAATAGTGGAGTCATTTAGAGTTAGCACAGATATGAGTTCTTTTGTCCAAGCCAAGCTTAACCATGATTATTTTGACAGCTCTGTACTGTTTTATGTATTGAGGTAAAGGTTCAGTTGCTTCACGCTCCATGACAAAAAAATGCCTCAATCTCAAATCCTTGAAAAGCTTTGTAGAACTTAAGACGCTGGAGAAACTCAGTCTCAAAAAAGCTCTTCCTGACTACCGCCCTAGATGACATCCCATAATTCCAATCCTGCCTCACTCCCAAGCGGCTGTGTATCACCAAGACAACATCTATATAATCCTGTCCTTCCAGTGAACTGTGCTCTGTGCCCTGACGAAGCGAAGGGGAACAACAGCCCTCATGGCTATGGGACAGGTAAATTGCACAGTGAGACAAGGGGCTGTTTGTGTGAGACAGAAACATGACACGTTCTGATGCAGGAAGTGAGTTTTTTTTCTCCCACTGTAAAATAAAGAATTAAACCCTGGGAAGAGGGAGCATTATAGAAACAATACTGGCACCTTTGTGTCTGTGGAGGTGTTAGAACAAGGTAATGTATGACTGACAAGCAATATGTTCCCAAGCCGTGCATGTCTCGTCATGAATAAAAGTGCAGCACAGTTTGTACAACAGAGGGATATTACCGTTCAACACTGTATGGTACAACAAAATTGCCCTTGGAGCTTGCCCAGGCAGTAACCGAGCTGTGGAAGTGTAACCTTCTTCTGTGTGCAAGTCACTGCAGAGCAGACATGGAAGGAAATCTGAAGTTCTCTTCTTTCCTATTTACAATTGCTTGGCACATGTTGTTGTGCTGGGCAACACTGTCAGACCAAATGCTAGAAAGCAGGATCCAGCATGTGTAATGTCTAATTTGAAGGATTCTTCTATTCTATTTTACCCCGTTGCCACTTATCAGCTTCCACATATCCAGTGAGAGACGTTCTTGTTTCTCTGAACATGTAAACCAACACCCCAACCATCCACAGTAAATCTCTCTATACTCATAGCTCCCTCATCTTAATGCAGAAAATGCTTTATGTCCACTTTAACAAGACAGCAATTAAGAACTGTAAGGGATACGTTTCCTTCTGAGAAAGCTGAGAACGGTTTGGCTCAAATCTTGATACCCTTCTGTGACGTGTAACAGTATCTGAATATAAAATCCTGTCAGCCTTACCATATAGTCCCATTTGGCAGCACCACTCTTATGCTAACATATCACGTCATAGCACCATGCTGTAATGCCAAGATGCAGAGACACTAATGATTTGTGCTGTGTGGGAAAGCTGGTGCAGCATTCATGGATGGGATCTTGAGAGATTCAAAGATGAGTAATATATGATATGGATACCATATGTTCCCCTGCCTCTCTGCAACACCAGGAGATTGGAGGATGATGAGGTGCTAGGACGTCAGATCCTTGACACTCAGAAAACTGGGTGATAGAAGGGAGGAAAGGAAAGAGGTGGAGAAGAAAATGAAGAGGGGATGGGAGGTACGGGTGCTGAGAGAGATTCAAAGACAGTTCCCATGAATCACGCCAAGTATTAGACTGGGGCATACAGTCTATGACCTCACTGCTCTGCGGCTGGGTAGAGCTGCTCGGCAACCTCACTGCATTAGGCCCTCCACTTTTGTGGTTTTGTTTGGGACGGATCAAGAAAGCCCAAATGGAGCACAGAACATGGAGGTGGGCTGGCAGCCCAAAAATGAGCTGGAGCCGGCCAAGTGCTTGTGGTCGTCTAGTCAGGTCAACCCTGGTCAGGGCAGAACATCGCCCCATCCATCCAGCAAAGAAGGCTTACCCTGGACGCTGTAACGACTGCGTCACAGGAGAAGAGCCCATCTCTGTGACCCAGACCCTTAGTCTGTACAACTCTCTTGGACTAAGCTGCCATGCTGCTGTACTGGGGCAGATGCTGGAGCCGGAACAAGGATCACAGCCAACTGGCAGTGGAGGTGGAACCACTTCTCTAACCCTGCACTAATGTGAAAAGTAAGGCTGCATGTGAGAGCAAGGGGAAGGACCATTTTGGGATTAGGGCACAGTACCCTTAGTGGATAAATTGAAGCGATGATAGAATACATCCTGCTGAGACAAAAAAGAAAAATAATCAAGCATGCATTTGTGAGAAATGAGTGGAACAAAAAAGAAAAAAAAAACTGTTTTTATCTGAAATCCTGCTTTATGCACAGTGGGGGTGCTGAGTCCTCTGGTAGCCCTGCTGGAGATGCTCAACTCTTTAGTAACCCTGAATTACTGCATACACCTCTAAGAGTTACATGTGACCATCTTATTCAGAAGTTTTTGCCCTTACAATGTGAGTTGTAATCACCAGGCAGTGGGCCTGTCAGATGTCCTCCTAAAAAAGGGTTTTCAGGAGAGATCTGATGCACTGCATACTGTAAAAAAAATGATGATAACTGATTTGTAGGTTTGAAAATGTTCAGGGGACGCGTGGCCTTCATGTCTTCATGTCATGCTTACATTACAAAGCTCTTTCTCCCTTTGTAACTTTTATTCCTCTCCCACAGAGCTGAACTTTGTCCAGCAGCTCTATCCAGCTCTAGTGAGGATGCTAACCATTCCCAGGTGCTGTCAGAGCTAGGCTAACACAGTGGGCCCACCTAGACAGCAAGGCCTTGGGTTTCACCTCAAACCACAGGCAACCCTCACTCAAGGATCCAAACTGTACCATAAAAGTGCTGCAGCTAAATCGGACTAGCCCTTGTGCAGGCACGTCCCATCATGCATTATAAATCTATCAACATTTCCAACGTGCGCTGTGACTCTCAGTCACTTTTTAAGGTTATATGGACTCAGGTTGTTTTCTCTTGTTAAGTCCTCTGTAAGCTATGAACAAAGGGGATTGCTCAATTCTCCTTGCCAAGCAGTGGGACAGTAAGTAAAAGATTAAGAGCCAAACCTGAAACCAAGCCCGCTCTTTCAAACTTAGATACATTTGTTGTCTTTGGTAAATCCTCATCTTGATAAACCAGCACAGAGTTAAAGTCTGATTTTCCTGTATAAACCGCACTACTTCCTGTTCCTGTTTGAGGTGGACCGTATGTGTCTGGTTGATAAAAACTAAGAGGCAGATGTCATTTGACTTTTCATTTGCTGGTCTGAATTCTGTCTGCATATATGTACTGTGTCAAAACGTCAGAAACCTGTATCACTGGTCAACAGATGAACATGCTGTTTGCTATTAGAAATGTGCAGCAATGTAGCCGTTACTTTGATGCTTACAATTCTCAAACGCTATTATGCCTTAACAGTCTGTCAGGTGGGGGTTATTCGGCCATGCAGGCAAATGTGGTCTGCACATTGCCTACATGGCCTTTTGCCAGCAGTGTGTGAGGGCAATGTGGTTGCACACACAGGCAGGTGGAGGGAGGGGCGCAGTGGCTACGTGCCTGCAAAATGGTTTTACAGGGGCCAGGCTAAGGGGACAGGGGATAGAGGAGGATGAGAGAGGGGTAAGGATGCCCTGCCACCATGCTCTGCATATAGATATGCCATATGCATTATGCACAAGTGCATACCAAGAACAGGCTAAATAACACGTAATCCCTTCCATATCAGATCCATCACAGTCCTTCCTGTGAGCACACACTCATATAAACTCCCCGTCTCCCCACCTACCAACCTCCTTGAGATCCGCCCGACCCTTATCTCCCATTCCTCCCACTTTTGTCTTCTCCACAAGTTAAAGCTGCCACCTTCCATGAGACCAGTGGCTCTAGATAGCAGCCAAAACAGCACAATGACATCATTTTTTTTCCACAGTTACTATCGCCCCCATTACCCAAAATCCTGTTCGCCGGTGTCATTATCTCACCTGGAATCAAGCCCATGATTTGTTGCCCGTGCTCCCTATCCACTCCTCCCATGCCCCACTAAAATACACAAGCATAGTATGCACACACACACACACACTGCCACCTCTACCCTGGAGTCGGAGCCAAAGCCTGCAGTAGGCAGCGCTGTGAGAACATGTCCCTGCACATCCACTTTCTTGGAAGCCATTTTAGTTTGTTTAAGCCTGAGCGGAGGAAACAGTACAAAGCTGTTAGACATTTGTCTCCCAGTATGACAGAAATCTTTTTGATTTCCCTTTAAATCAGCAACACCATGCAGCGAAGTGCCCTGGGAATAGTATACATCTGCCTTACTCCAGCTTTACACAAAAATTATGTCACTGTGCCAAGCAGATCCCACCCCACAGCTGCAACGCTACAGCTTTTGGCCTGTATCAGAGGCACAGACGCACATCAACGGTGGAAACCTGAAATATACCCCCACACCCATCTCTCCAAAAAGAATATAATTTAATCATTGCAAGAGACACATCTCTATTCCAACATAATGAGATCATTCCCTTCATCTTTTCATGGCTTGCTCCCCTAACCAGAGCTGTATCACTTCATCTTAAATGTTTGATGAATCCGCTGGGTTTTTATCTGTTCGTGCCTTTTGTTGCCATATTGCAGGGTCAGCCACAGGCTAACTGATGTCATCTGATTGTGAGGGCTGATTTTTTTTTTCTTGTAGCGTCTCCATCAGTGTTCATCTTATTCAGCTACTGTTTGCTTTTCAACCCACATAGAGACAAGAATCTTGTCACCACTCACACATGACATCATGAGTGAGAGGCAGCTCATTATGGTGTTAGTTGTTGGGGAGGTGGGGCTGTTATTTGTGTGCAAGACAGAAAGAGAGGCCGAGACACAGAGCGAGAGAATTGAGCGAGAGGTAGGGACCACTGTAGGCTGTGAGTTATGGGGAAATGAAACATAAGATCTCTTTTAAAGCCACGTCATGTGGAGAGGAGCCCTGCAGAGAGGAAGGTGGAGGCCTCTGTCATCTCTTTCCCAACAAGGATCCATCCTTAACTCTGAACAAA
>JAOXYL010000045.1:9752367-9767860 GCA_028564955.1 Terapon puta
AGGAGCCCTGCAGAGAGGAAGGTGGAGGCCTCTGTCATCTCTTTCCCAACAAGGATCCATCCTTAACTCTGAACAAACAGAGGGATCTGCCTAATCATGCATACCACATTAAAAGGGTGCACCGCTAATCTCAAAATAACTTAATAGATTTATTTCAAGGCGACACCAACATTGAAGAAGCATTTGTACATACAAGTACATATGAAATTTGTTTCAGGAAATAAGTGCAATCAAATGTGGAATTCACCACAGGATCTGTGTTGTTTGAGATATGTCTATATTATAGGAAAAACATCTAAAGTTAAGACATGAATTGTCTTTACTGTGACTGTCTACATGGGCGTAATGAGGCCTTCTTATCTTGACTTGTCAATCTCACGTTATATGTCTCATTGCAAATGCTGTCTGAGTTGATTAGTGAGTGATGACTGACTGCGTGCATGAGTAACCAGGAAGGAATTAGAGAGAACATGAAAAACAAGTATTGTTACCTGTCTGTCACTGAAGTTTAAAAGTAGAAAAAGAACACTAAAGCACTTCCATTCACGCGCCTTTGGCAAGCATCCATTCATTTCTCCAAAAGTGTTTGGCAATGGAGGCTGCCTGGTGATTGGGTGATCAGTGACTGGAAGATAAATGTGCATGTGTCCTGTTTCACGTCAAGGAGGTGCAGAGCAGGGAGGGAGAAGGTGAAGTAGCGTGGTTATGTTGCGAAGAGGCGGTGGGTGGTAGGGGTGGAAGTGCAGTGGAGATAATCCCCGGCTTTTGCCCTAAGTCCTGTGCACGCTGGGCAGATCAGGGACTAAGGGAGGAGTGGTGCTACCCCGTGGCAGTCACCCAGCCCCGAGCCTTCCACCTGACCAGCCTGGCAGCCTCGCAGCCTGCAGGCCTGGAGACTCAGGCTTCAACTTCGATCAAGAGCTGCTGAACAGTTATGGCTAAGTCTGGCTCAATGGGCTTTGAACATACTGCTGGCATAACTGTGTCCTAAACTGCCCCTGTCCGCTCAGCAGCATGGACAGAAGTTTTGCTCGAATGCGGACCCTCTGTTTCCTGCTCAACTCAAACACTTCATACATCACATTTGACGTTTCATATTATTTGCAAATGAGCGTCTTGAGGCATTTAATAATAGCTATTGTTACTACTGAGTGAGGATGAAGTGTCTTGTGTATCAATAAGCAGGACAGAGGGGGGTCAGTGGGTTAATGCGTTCAGTATGGCCATGCACTCGGCCCAGGGGAGAGATGAAGTTGAGAGGTTAACCCAGGGGTCAAAAGTTCAGGTAACCCCAGAGCAGAGCTCCAGGCCGAGCCCAGACTCAGCTGGACACCCAGAGGAGAGACCCCCTTCAACCCACACATCACCCAGCATGCAGTTGGGAGAACCAGCTGTTAAGAAGAGCAACGCTGAGGGAAGGAGAGTGGGATAAGTGGAGCAGGCGCTCAGCTGACAGGATGTGCTCCAGTCCCAAGACACTCTTTCACTCCCATCCATCCATCCCACACTGTGTTTGTTATCAATCATACTAAGCACGCTCTGTGTTGATTTAAAACGATCCCCCCCCCCACAACAGTAAAGATTTAACATTTTATGCAGTCTAAAACAGCTATAAATAATGCATTTAAATGGCTTTAAATTGCATCAATTTCTGGATAAGCTCCGGATATGAAACCGAAAAAAACATTGTGGTGTCACAGTTAATTGTTCACCCCAGCGGCGATAAACTGTGGCTCTTCCTCCGCCAGTCTTAACCTCTCGGTAACCCCTCCACCACCGCTATCATTATGGCCGTCACAAGAGCTCTAACCATGTGATATGCGAATCCTGGCTCCAGCTGTGAGGCCGCACATTCACACCAATTGTCCATCGGCTCGCTGAGTGACTCCAACGTGCCCTGGTTGTAAACACATAAACAAGAGTCGAGTGCATTGCTTTGCCGGAGGGATTCTTCAGATAGCTGAGCTGAATGTTTCCTCATTTCACACCACAGTCACTGTCACTTCCCTCTGTCTTTGACACGGAGTAAGTCCCTCTCTTGCCTTCCCTCTCTCAGGGGAGTTCCCAAGAGTTTTAAATGAATGCCAGGGGCAAAATATGAGACAATTGTATCAAAACAGGAACAGCAGCTTGACTTTGACGCAGGGGGCATTTAGTGAAACGTCTCAGTATACATCAAGAGCATGGCACCGTGAAACAAGGTAGGTCTCTTAGGTGTATTTTTCAAGAAGTGAACAGAGCTTGCGTGACTGGATGGATGTTGGATAATTTGCTAATATGTACTACTTTTTCACAGTACAGAGAAGCAGAAAATTATAGGACGTCTTTTAGAGCATTTCTAATTGCCAATTGCATCCCATCCCATGAGAAAGCAGGCCCGATCCCAACAGGTGCCAAATTACACTCACCTGCAAAGACGACAATGTCATTCAAACTCCATCAGGTGTAGGTGGGACTATATGCTAATGGCCATTCCCAGGAGGATTCAGCGTGGGAGCACTTTCCATCCACAAGTGAGCACAATTAAACTTTTCACATGTGAATCCACAGAAAGGGCTGAATCATGCTACGCAGGCTAAGAAGTTATAATAAAACACACCTGACAGAGGCACACAAACAGAGAAACAAATGAACAATTAGACGCTGCTGCATTTTCTCAAGCTGAACAATATACATAATCAACGGGCAGGGCAAGGCAGCATTTTGGCACAAAACTCTTGCAGCCAGAAGAGGCTGGGAAGCACACGGCTCCTGGTCGCGCTCTCTCACACGAACATGTCCCCAGAGAGAGGACACATGGAGCCAACTGCTGGAAAATGTTGCACAGTCTTTACTTAGTCACATCAGGCACCCACCCTGAAACACCACTCACTGTCAGCGATTGATGTGCATTCATGCAGGCCGCAGAAAATCAAAACGTGCCCCAGCATATGAGCCTGTCACACAAAACATCCATATTCAGGGGGTCTGGCATTTTAGACCGAAAAGGGTGGGGGCTGGGGCCTGGTCAAGTTGTATTATGTGTCATATGCTGCCACTGACAAACGCTACTGCTGCACTTTTCTCCAAAACTCTGACTGACTGGACTGGACAAAGGCCAGGGCAAAGCATTTCTCTGTCCAAATAAAATTGCCTTAAATGAAGAAACACAGTGAAAGTAAACTCTGGGTAGCAGCTCAGCTCAATTACTGTGTTGTTTTAGCAAATGGACTTGCTGAGTCGTGTCCAGGCACTTATGAACTTCAGCAAGTCACAGTGCTTAAATTCTAGAAATACTCTGCAGAAGATCTGGAAATCTCCATGAAATTATTTATTATTTGATTGGTTTGGAAATTAGCATCATCATTTGGAGAACATTAAAGTGTCACTGTTGAAGAAATGACTAGTATAAAATCTTTAAACAATCTTCCACTGTGGTGGAGAAATTAAATTAAATAATTTTGCAATTTTTTAAATAAAAATAATTACAATCAGTAACAATAAAAGGGCACTTTTAACAGTAAAAAGACACATATTTGTCATTTGTGCTTCTTATCATGTTCATTTATATTGTGTCACTATGATAAACTACAACTAAACGTAATTTAATATAGGTTTTTGTACTTTTTAATTATCTATAATCTGATATTACATAGGGCACATTTTAGTTAATCTAAGAAGTGGAATGTCATGTGTAAAAATAATTTGTGTAAAAATTGTGGAATAGTGAATGTGATAATTATGTAACGGGTCACTCATCTTACTCAAAATGCACCCCAAGTGGATTAAACATGATATACTCTAAAGAATTATGACTGGTGTTGACCCCGGAGCTTTCGAAGAAATAGGAAGCGTTTTGGGTTTCTGGCGAGGACAAGAACATTCTGGGGCTCACCGATAAGATCACACAACGTCAACTTTCTGGGCTTCATTTCAAGCAGGATGAACAGGAAGACAAAGCGGCCTTTGAAATATAAACACAAGTAAAGAAAAACCCTGAGTCTGCAGTATTTTGATCATCCTCTGTTTCAAGATTTAAAAAACAGGCCTAATTTTGTCTTGGATTCCTCAGATTTCTGCCTGCAGGATGCGTGCTGGATTTAACCTTTACCCTCTTTGCTATCATTACCAGCGATTAACAGCCTTAATATAAACTTCAAAAAATCCAAGCAGAGTCATAACTGCAGTTTGTGGGGCATTTCATTTGGCCTGAAGCTTATTCACTTTTCAGCATGTTGAATGAACTGCAGTTTGAAACTGTGCCGTGGTCCCCGACAGAAGGTGGGAAAGGTGTAGATGGTGTCGATTTTTTCTTCCATATCTTTCTTTACGTCCTTGGCTGTGAGCAAATATGGGTGACCAGCAGTTATCTTGGTGTGGATACATGGGCAACAGGGGTGAAGCGGCTCAATCAGACGTACGTGCTGGTGCTGAGGACCTGACTGGCTGTGTAAACAGGGCCTGACTACCCTGAGAGCTGATGGCTATCGACCATCCCAGACCCATGGATAACACGCCTTATCTGGAGCTGGGATGGGCTCTGTGAGATTCATGTCTATGTGTGTGTGCGCAATGCCTACAGTGTGTTTTCAGAGCTGTCTCCTCACATCTCTGGTGCAAAGGGTTCAGGCTTTAATGCAAGCAGACAGGGGAGAAACATCCATACTGCACACAATGCCGCCGCATCTGTGACGCACCACCACCATCTTGTTCATCCCATCATTGTGATAGATGGCCGTGTGAGTTTTTGTTGTTCCTCACCCCTCTGCCAGCTCTACACATCAGGAAACGAAATTCATGTGCTGCATGCAAAAAGGAACTTTGTGCGTGCGGGTCAAGGGGTCACCCCTTTCTCTGACCAGAGCATTCCTGGAGTGTGGGAGGCAGCAAACTGTCAGCTCTGTCAAGGCAAAGTAATGAGATCCTAATATACAGTGTAATCACTCCTTGCAGCTCCCATACAAAAGGCACATAAAATCACTGGAAATGTGGCTCCACTATCAGCACAGATCATCAGAAACTGCTGGTACAGGAGGCAAAAGTAATACACTGGCTTTTATCAGCCATTGTACAGCACTGTTTATGGGATTTCTTTGGATATGCATGGTGAGTCTGTGCTATGGGTATTTTCAAAAACACTCAAGGGGTTTTACCTGCTTTTTCAAAAGAAAAGGGAAGGGTTTTTTTCTACTGTGTTCAAGGGACAAAGAGACTATTTTATGAAAAATAAAGAAAAGCATGTACAGATGACTGAGCATGTGCAGAAAGTGTGACACACTTTTGAGGAAAACACGAGAGTAACAGAAAGCTTTTTTTTGTCTGTGTCACACATTTAGATATCAGTGTGCTGTTTCTTAATGTCGCATCTGTCAGCATACTATTTTCATATCTGCTTTTTATGTGAGTTGTTCTTATAACCAATTTAAATATGCTGCCTGGGATTTTTTCGTTTTTCATTTTCACACAGTTAGTATACTATGATGTGTTTTTCAGTGCTGTGATGTTCATTGTGATATTTTGTTCTGGCAGCCTCACATGAAGACATCATTTATCCCTGCAGCTGACAGGTTGACACTCTGTGTCTAAATTCACCGGAGGCATAATGACACCTCTCTATCTGACTGTGTTTACCAAGGTAAACTCCAGAATAACACCCATCTTTCTAACGAAGTGGACAAGTACTGACCCGACCTTTGACTTGAAAAACTTTGGTGTCTTCCATTTAAATTTGATCCTTCCTCTTTGCCCATCATTAAAGGTCAAGCCACTAAAGCTGTGGCGTTGAATCACCCTCTGCTGGAAAATTTTCAGATTTTCAAGTGAAAAAAAAAAATGAGGGGGGGAAATAAAAATCATCCGTCATAATTTCCCCCGTCAGACAGACTTGGCTCTGCGGCCAGTCGGGAAAAGTTCAAACGTGGTGTTCGGCGGGCCGGGAGTGACGTTCTCACCAAGCAGGGACAACCAAAAGTGTTTGAGGTGGTCTCTCGGCCGGAATTCTGAATCCAGGAGTGAAATGGCCTGTCAGTGTGATGTATGATGTAGAGGGGACAGAGGGCTGGCATCCTGGACTTGAGAACGTCTCCCGTGCTCCCTTCATTCCACACAGACAGGCAGGAAGCACATATTCACCTTCTTTATTTTCTATTTGCTTATTTTTTATGACATCTCACACAACATCCCTGACAAATTAGGTTATACTTGCATCAAGACTTCAAGGTGACAAGGAATTCAACAGCAGTTCTACAAATGACAAATGAAATCATGAAATATGGGGAAGTGGGCTCGCTGTTAATCCGTAGTGACGTTAATTCATCATAAAACACTCACCCCCATGCATGACTTAAAAATATCCAAAACCATAATGGTAAGTGACTTAATCATAGACGCAACATTCAAAATCACTGGCTTCATTTGTTGTACCGTATAGTTCCTCTGTCTATAAATATTTCTTTTCTTGGAATCACTTCTCCAGAGAGCAGACGTGGAGGAAAGGGAAATGCTGCGCTGAAACGAAAAATGTGCTTGCTCATAAGGTCAAGCTCACATCATCTTTGCCATAATTGAGAGTAAGCCCTCTCCACCTCTCTCGCTTTCAGTACAAAACCACCACCACCACCCCTTCGCCCCCCCTCCATCCCACCCAGCCCCACCCCCAAAACTCTCCCACACCCCCTTGCCCCCGCCCCTCGCCTTGCCACTGCCTCTCTGCATTGATGCTAATAATTACCACTGAATGGATCTGCAGATTCCCATGGATGTCAGTGGAGCCTTTGGCCTGTTCTGTTACTCCCCCCCTCCCTCTTCCCTCTCCTCCTCATCCTCTCCTGCTTCCCGTGTCTCCCCTTCCCCTTCTCAATGGGGATTAAGAGAGAGGGAGCGAGGCGAGGGATGGAGAGGGTGAGAGAGGGTGCTTTGCCAGACCGAGGGATGGTTTCCCATGCAACCGCCTCATCTGTGTCACCTTGCCAATCAAAGCTGTCACCATGAATAAACCAGAAACGCCGCTGTGTGTTTTATGATTTTTGGGAAGTGCGTGACTGTAATGTCGCTGTCAAACTGCAGTTGATGTATTGATACACTTCTCACTCGGGTAACCATGGTCACAACAAACTCAAGGTAAATCCCACAACACATGAGAAAGTGAAAACCTGTTGGAAAATGGGTTACCTCTATAAAGCACAATTGTGGAAAATACAGAAAAAGGGAAAGTAGTGGATTCCCACCGCTTCCCCAGTGCAAGCAGAGCTGAGCAAATCGACGTCATGGTCACTGGGAGCCCACGCACCCTCAGCATGCCAGAGGTAACCGATACCCAGTCAGCGCTCATCCAAGCTCAAAAACCCACTGAAGTTATGCTTTCTTCCAAGAAAGTCCAAGGAGGGGCCAACCCGGCACACCACAGTTAATCACATCACACCGCAAGGAACAGCAAGAAAAACATGAAAATTGTGAAGAGGTGCACTTTAAAGTGGGCAAGAGGCCTGGCATGATGGACAAGATAAAGGCAGAAACCTGCACAAGAAGAGCGACCAGAGCGAGTCATGTAATATTTTCCATTGAAGATCAGTATATAACAGCTCTACCACGCATTATGCACAGTTCTTTAATATAATATGTAACGCTGTAACATGAAATGTGGATCTTTTCCAAGACCAAGTGGTAACTGTGTCATTTTTTCTTCAGATGCAGCTCCAATTTGAGGAAATGGTTTGGAGTGTCCTTAAAGGCGTCTGTGCTGCAGGAGTGTTTGGAACCAACAAGGTTTGGCTCCAGACTGCATGTCAACCTCACTTCAAATTATCCTCATTAACGGCAATTCCAAAGGGAAACGACCATTTGTATGTGTGTGATACTCTGGTGAGCCGGGCCTTTAATAGTCCTGGATGCACACCAGCATGAAAAGTGGCATTTATTAGGCAGGGTCACAGGTTGTACCGAGCTGAGTAATAGCAGCTCATCTGGCTAGGATACTGTGGGAGAACCCAGGATATGTTGCTTGACGTCATAGACTGATGGATGGAGGAACACCCCAAGTATTGGCCTTTTTCAAATTGTTTAGAAACTTAAAAAATAATTCAAAAGAATCAGAGTAGATAGGGTTAGGGTTAGAAGAACAGAATATAGTGAAAGAGAAACAGTGTGGATACGGATGAGAATAAATCTCAATTTCAGGCAGATTGAATCCTCTGCCCCGCAACAACGTCTTTATTAATTAAAGAAAATTAAATCTTGGCTTGTGAGCTTTGCATGAGCTTACATCCCTCTTCAAATGCCCCCACCTCCTTCCATTTCACGAGCACACACACACACACATGAACACACACACCCACTCCTTCCTTGAATCTCTTGAGAAAGAAAGTGAGACACAATGAAACTTGCACCAAAACTTGGCAGAGCTTCAAGTGAGAGTTTGCTGGCTGACACACGGCTCATGCTTGACATTAAAAGTTTGTGGCTTGACACTTCTTGCTGGAATACTTTTCTTATTGCAGAAAGTTACATCAACGCTCCCTATAGAGGAGTGCAATGAAGGGGGAGGCCGCCATTATAGCCAAGACAGTGTTCTTCATCCCTCCCCTTCTCCCCGTCTGCTTCTATCATTTCCCAAGACTGTTTACCGCAAACACAAGAGCAATGCTGCCTGAGCTCATTATGGACAGCCAAGCCGCAATATACTGCCAAGTCCTGCCCCAAAGCCCGGGCCGAGCTCTGTTGTCTTGGCAACCCAGCATCCAAGAGCATGGAGGGGAGGGCTGGATGTGTGCTGGTGCTGGTTGTGATGTGTTGAGGTGGGGGTTGCATGATGTCATCCTGTGGCATGGAGGGGGCCAATCAAACCCTGAGAAAATTATGTCACCTTTTGTTGAGCCGGTCCATTCAGGGCTATAGAAGTGCAGTGAATTGAGAGCTGCAGAGAGGTCATTTTTCCCCAGAGCTGTGTATGTGTGTGAGAAAAAGCGGGGGAGAAAAAAAACGGGGGAGGTGGGGAAGGGGAGGGGGGTGGAGGGGAGGTGGGCAGGCAGGGAAGTCCATTGTGAACATGCTAATGTTGTTGACCATAAGCAGGGCCATAAAGATGTCATGAAGCTCAACTTCCAAAACATCAGCGTCAGGGCCTTCACACCCCTTTTCGTTTTCTGATGGCGTTGACCTCGCCCCCTCCACCCCACCAAATTTGATTCTTAATATGATCCCTGTGATGCTTTGAACAACTCGTCAGGAGATTGTCAAGCGCCAGAATAAAGGCCTGAGCACTGCAACAGAGCCTAACCCGGACCGCTTTGTTTTATCGCAGAGAGAGGGAGACAACAATAAGCAACCCCTTGAGGAATAATTACCCCCTTAGAAACTCCGCTACCCCATCCCATCCCCCACAAGGCCCGTTGGGCCCCCATCCCCGAGCCAATCCTTATTGAATCACAGTAGAAAATGACAGTGAAAGACAGTTGAATGGAAAGTCACTGCTGAATTGTTGAACTCACTTAAACTAATTGAACACAATAAACGCATTTGTCATGTATGCTGGAATGTCTTCTTCGTCAGAGGATGAGAGGCTATGGGGATTTTCTCCCACATAGTGGTGAAAACTCCCTTAAGTTTGACCCAGACTGACAGTAAGTGCTTCTTATTCTTACAAGGTTCAAAGAAACTAGCCAGACATCATTTTCCATGATGTCATGTTTTTCAGGAAAAGTGCTGATAAAAGCAAATGATGCTTGTGCACAGTGATTTTTATATCGCCACAAAATTGACCTATTATTCACACTGTTGTGAATGAAGTAAAACCATGTGATTTCGGATAATGATTTCATGTATCGACTCTTAAATGTCAAAATACAAAAAACGGTCACTATTATCTCCAGTTTTTATCTGAAGACTTTTGAAAGAGGAAAGAAAAGAAAAGAGTGACACAACTCCTAATAGTTCCCCAGACTGGTACATACTGGTCTTACTAGTAATAAAGCCAGCATGACAAACACAGCAGACAGATATTAAGTATCATAAAAAACATCTTATCAGTTATTAATCCTATAGATCTGCAGCTGCAATGACAAAACAAACAGACAGCAGACTGGATATACTTTTGTTTTATTATTTATTCTAACAGAGTTTCACAGGCACAACAGAAGTTATAAAGGAGCAATAAATCTTCATAAGAATAAACACCTTGACAGGATTATTAATCAGTATTAACACTGGCTGCCAATGTGTCACAATGAAACGCAGTGTCAATAGAGGAGGTTTTGGTTTGGATTCATCAACACATTGATTACAATGGATTCTTTGTGATAGCATTTAGAAGATGCCAAATGATAACAGTACATTTACAATAACTGTAATCCCTCTGAGGACTCCTGATCACATGTGTACTAATTAGTTTTACATTCTATGCTGCACAAGATAAACTTTGCGTGCAACTGTGCTGGTGCAAGCGCTGTCTTCAGTCTGCACAAAAAAACAACTACAAATGAAAAAGCACATTGATCGTTTTCCATTTACACTTCCAGCACTTGTTGATGCTGTATCCAGAATAACACAGTATGTCACAACTGCAGTCTATGACCAACAGTGTGAACAAACAGTGAATATCAAAAGCAGATGTGTATACGGGGATATATTAACCCAGGTTAAATTTAGAAAAAGCCAAACAATGTGCAGATTCATTGTGGTAACTACGGGAAATGTACATTCATCGTGTTGACTTTCCTATCCGACACCTCTTCAGACAGGGTTGACTGATCGGTTCCATAATATCTGAGCAGCAGAATACACTCCACTGTCCCGCTGAGTTTATGTCACAGCCTCTCCAAGTCCAGGCTGCTGGCGCTGGATCCTGAGAGCGGGATTGTCAGTGATGGAGCTCATGCTGTTTGCAGCCATGCCAGGAGCAAACATCTGCTTCAGGGGATGCTGGTCCACAGTCCAAACCAGGATTTAGTATGATCCTAGAAACATAATACAGAAACTAATGATTGACTGAGGCCAAAATCCACTTGAAGCTTGAACATTGACACATGTTTCTCATCCCCGTACTAAAGAAAATTAGAGGTACATAATCTTTTCTGGCAACATTTTTTCTTTTTAAATGTTAAAAGTGACTGTTCGGTGATGCTACTTCAAACAACCAGAGATGCATAAAACACCCAAAATCGATCAACACAAGCGTCTGCTCTGCTGATCCCTTTAGCAGATAGGATCTGGCTGCTTTCACAAACTTTCCACAGAAAAAAAAAATGGTTTGAGAATTCAAACTGGCATGAAAAAGTTACAGATGAACCACCTAGAGCCTCATCCACAGCTGAAATTATCACATTATGAGCGGTGGCAAAATCCACGCCAAGTCTTTTGCTTCCAACAGTCAGCGAATCACCGGGTCTACTCACAGAGTAGCTGGAACGCTGTGCTTTCGAGGCCAGAATTAAGACATCAACTAACTGCTGCGTGAAGCCAGAAAGAGTCCTAAGTAAGAAGATGTGTCACATTTCAGTGATCAGAGAAAGGGACAATCACTTTTATTCACAGTATAAGCATGTGAGCGGTTGACGAGGAAGATGAGAAAATTGTTTTATCTCCGGAACAACAGCTGGCTAGGTGTGTTGTTGCCCTGTGAGAGCAGCGCTAATCAATGTAAGACATCTGCTTTTCACAACATCAGAACGTCCCGGGGTGAGGTAATGCAGGTAGGTGGCCTCTTGACAACCTGCACTCTGCTTTACCTGTGCTTGTGCATGTAGCCGCCCACAGAATGACATTACGCTGTCTGCCACTCAGCCCTGCGGTTGTTGTCATGGCAGCGGAGTGGCGGGACCAGCCTGTCCCGCCTGTTCTTCGCCCGGGGAAGGAACGACGTGTCAGAGGATAAGTAGTCATCCATCAGTATTTCTCATCTTCTTTCTGCCTGTCTGCACTTCTGAGCTGGTTTACCTGCGAGGTGTCACGTTCCACCAGTGTACAGGATGTGGCCTCAGTCTCGTACTCTTTCTTCATCTCCCTCTGCCTTCACTACTCACCTTCCCCTCGGCCTGGCATGACCTACCACCAATCTATTGCGCTTTGTTAACATTTATTATCTAGCCTCATTTTGCGCCGTGCTGTTTCATTTTCACCACTCAACAATCATTCGTTTACCTGATTTTTTTCAATCTTTCCCTTTGCCCTCTATTCATTTTTTTCCCTTCCCACGTTTCTCTTGTACGCCTCACCTTGGAGCCGAGCCAGTGGAGCAGCAGTGTGCAGAACCAGGTTTCAACCTGCCTCTTAGTCTCAGCCTGCCTGTGTACGCCTGTCTGTGCCTGGGGCTGCGACTAAGGCCGGCCCCTATCGCCCTCCCTCATCAGCACATCTACTGTACCTGTCTGCTGGCACCCTGCCATCCACACACACAGTTCCCCTTCATTTACCCAGAGAACCTGGCAGAGGGGAAAAAAGAAGATAATGCAAGCCTGCAATCTATAGAAAAAGACTACTCATGTTGGGGTCAAGCATGTTTGACCTCCAATGAGAACACCCACGGATACACTGAGAGGCGCACGTATACAGTGCCGCCCATTCAGCCTGCTGGCTGCCCCGCACAAGCCCATCAACAGGTTTCTTTGAAAGCCACCGACTCTGTGGTGGGTCATCAAAGCATATCTTCATTCAGTTCCACTGAAAGGATCTGAGGCTCCTGAGAGACGCCGTGTTTGAAGTGATATCTCTGTGCCACTGCATTCTTTACCGTGCTGTCATGACTTGAGTTACACAATAAAAAAAAAAAGCAAGAACATTGGCATAAAGCCAGTGTCACCACCCTGATCGTGTCTCGAATACATGTGAACTACCACTGCTTCCTGTTTGATCAGTGAATCTGCCATACTCTGGTTGTTTATAGCAACTGTCAGTTCCTAATAACACTGCAGCGTGTGTGATCACATATTCCACTGAATGAAGATCAAAGAAGAAGCGCAGTCATCCTTACCTGCTGAATCCCTTGAGATCACGTTTCCATTACTCAGCCTCTTCTTGGTGTTCACCTGAGATCATCTAAAAAAGATAAAGGATGGGAAATGAAGTGATTCAGAGAGGTGCTCATTCAAGAGGAGACAGAAAAAGTTGACAAGAAATGGGGAATCAGATGTAATTTAGACCAGCTCTGTCTAAACTTGCATTAACACTCAGGCATGGTGAGGTTGTAGTGCTGTGGTTTCCAGACTGTGAGAGAGCTGGATCTCAAACTAAATGAAAGGAACACATGAGGGCATTTATGTCACAAAGGAATCTACAAAGACAGCTGAGAATCACTTGTATCGAGGACCAGCTGCTGAAAATGCATATAGCCGCATGTTTATAAAGGCCCTTTTACTCAGGCTATCGCCCACCTCAACTGCCTTCGTGTTGCATTATTTTTAGAGCTCTTGGTCAACCAAAGCTGGTTTTATAATGACCGAATGACTCAGAGCTTCTCCAGTATCTTCACAGAACATTTAAAAAGTCAAACCTGGAGTAGCGACATAGATCACCGCCCTCTGTTTTATGTAAATCTAAGGTTTCAGCAGAGCTCTGCAGTAGCTGGCAGGCTGGGAGAACGGAGGCAGTCTAAGTGGCTTTTCCATTGTGCCATTTAAAATTACGCGCCGTGCTGGTTGTATTTTATAAGGTTAACAGGTTCAGGTAGATACTGGATCAGGAGACCTCTCTTTTTGATCATGGGTTACTTGATAGACTCGTTTAAGACTGAAGCTGTGCCCTCTGGACCAATGACAGCTCCAGTCCCTCTTCATCCATTCACGGACAAAGGTGCTCTCTCCTTCTGAGTTTCACTGTCCCAGACCTGTTACCTTGGCAACAAATGCACTGTTTCCGAGTGACACAAAGCCTGAACTCAAGAACCTCCTTTCAGGTTGAAGGCTCCAAGAGTTGAAGGGAAAACAGCAATAACAGGACGACGGGGAGAGAAACTGAATACCAGCAAATTGCTTCCCAGAGTTTCTGGAGGACATGGTAAAATGATTCTTTCTTTCCTCTCCCTTTTAAAATACCTTTCCCTGGCACCAGGCACCATAGGTAGTTGTGTGCTGGTCTCATTTCTTTTATATCCCTTCTTATATTTCCGTTTTTTTTTCTTCCTAGCTATCGTACTGAGCTAAGTGAGTTATCATGTACACAGGCAGGCCGGAGCTGCATGTGGCTGGGCTAAGCCTCCAGATGAGGTAATGTTCAGAGGACGGCCGAGCCAGGAGAAGGTTTGGTCAGGTCTTGATTAGCTCAGGAGTAGGGGCTCTCTCTAATATTGGACACCCCTTTGTGTGGTGAGATTACTGCCTTATGAAAAACCGCCCCTGCTGACACGCCTGACGGGATCAGAGCTTCCTGCCCGCCCCATCGTCCTGCTTTTGAGCTCTCCACGCACGGCAGAGAAAAAAAAAACACAACCAGGCACACACAATTGAACAATCTTAGAAAAGACAGGCATGAACACTTGGAGATTGTACACGCTGGCATCCGTGTGAGGCGCACACACGGCCATGAATTTGACCTCCTCAGGCCCCCTCACTTCCACTCGTGTATGTGATGACCAGAGCTGATGACCCCCAGATGGTAAACAACCTGTATTTATTAATGAGGCCAGATGACACACAAACACGCGCTCATGCATGCTCACTTGCGTTTACTGTGGTTGTCTCCCCCGGCCACTCTCCAATGAAAATCACATGATGGACCACATCCAGCTCTGAAAAAACAACTGAGAATCTCCACCCCCCGAAAAAAACATCAACAAACAACACTACAAAAAAACAGAGGGGATTCGGAGGCAAAGCTTTCAGGGCATTTGATCCCAGCAGTCCTCTAAAGAAGGCTGAGGCTATAGGATGATTTCAATTATTTGATATAATTTCTGATGGTCCATTAGTTCAAAATAAAGCTCTCATTATACAAGATGTGTAAACAGAAAGTTGCAAACAAAACCTGAGTCTGAAGCAGGGCTGTACTTTTTTCCAGATGTGTAATCGGCTGTTAATTAGCAGTGGCCTTTCTTTCATGTAACCTTTCCCAAATAAATCTCATTTAAAACCCAGAACAACGGAATAAAAGCGGCATCCTGGTTTGTTCAACCGCATAGCAAACTTTAACACCTTTCTACTTCTACTGTTCAGGAGGCTTTGCTGACATATGTGCATATTCCTGCAGTGCACTTTATAAAAAACAATTCAATACTTGTAGGCATGTATACACACAGGTATGCAGGCATACATGCATGTGTCCATGCTCACAGACACACACACACAAACCGGTCAGGGACACTGGCACAACCTTGCGCCAGTGGTCCTTTAAACCAGTCATGTGAAACGACCCGTTCATTTCTGCAAATCAGATTACATCTCCGAGCTGAGGTCTGCAAGTCCACACACACATTTAAAGCTCAGTGCTCAGGTCCACACAACACACACCCATGAACACACACACGGCTTAATCAGATTTCACCCCACAAACCCTCTCGTCTTTGTGAATACTCAAACTGGCAGTATCAGGC
>JAOXYL010000045.1:9770297-9785042 GCA_028564955.1 Terapon puta
CACACACACACACACACACACACACACACACACACACACACACACACACACACACACACACACACACACACACACATGCACTGGTAAAATAAACCACAATGTAGTATCTTCATCTGGAGTGCATTTCCTGTCCCCCAGGTTGGCATATGGCTGTTGGTTCCTGTTTTACACCAAACCATCTCTCTTTTGTAGTTCCCCGCCTGCACAGAAACAACTGTCTTACCACTGGAAATGGGACCAAACTTTACGGACAAGGACCTTAGACTTGCTTTCTGGGTGCTGAAAATCTAAAGCAATAAGATGTACTCTCCACATCTGGAAAAATCCTCCATGGTGGATTATGTTGGTTTAGGATATAGTTTTCACAAGCACAGTTCTGAGTTTTTCTTAATTCTCTCACCAAGAAGCAGAGACGTGCAATCATCAGGGTCACACGCTGACTCTAAACTCAATCCAGAATGGAAATTTAAGAGGATAATAAAGTTACATCAAGCGACTGTTTAATAAGACAAATTAGACAGCTCAACCCTCCTGCCTCGGTGAACACACTGCAGGGAAAAAAACCTAATTTGTGTGTCCAATTTTACAAGGTGAGAAGTGAGGAGACAGTTGTGTTCAGCAGCAGTGGTGGTGACGAATTGTCATGTCTGAAATAAACGTGTCATCAAATGATCTTCTATCACCTTTTTAACCCAGCAGAGGTGGTGACCAGGAGTGGTCACAGGAGCTGTGAAATGTTAGTTTTAGACTGAAGGTAAACAGCCTCTCCCATGGTGGGCCTGCACCCTACACAGAGCAAGCACATGTTTCCCATTGTGGTTAAAAGGAAAGGGGATTAAAGTGTAGTGCAGCCGGAGCCACAGTCATACACCCCATGGTGGGATCACAGTCCTCTTAGGTCTTTCAGTACTGCTGATGCAGCCTGGTTGGAAGTGGCTGGTGCATAGGGAGAAGCCCCGGCCAGATCTATCAGATGGACTAGTCAGTCCTCTGGAGCCCAAAATTGAGGCCTTTTTTGGGGGGCTGAGGAGGCAGGCAAGTTACTATGTTGACAGAAATGCCTGCCTGAGTCTGGCAGACACTCACACAAACACAGGCAGGGTAAGGATTATGAAAAGGTGTTGAAACTGAACGGATTTTGCTTTTCAGAGGCCCAGTACTGTCCCCATGAAAAAGAGATCACCTTCAAAACTCCAATTAAAGACAGAAACAGAAGTGACGAAAAAAAAGAAATGAAAGGTGTTGTTAGACTGGAAAAAAAGACGTGAAAAAAAATCGAGTTAACGGTCATTGATTTTGGCTGCCAAATATAAGGTTTTAACCACAGGGCCTCAGGGTCACATAGGCCACATACAGGTACCACAGGGGACAGTTAAAGCAGGAGACTGTGACTGTGCAGCCAATTAAAGGACACTTTAAAAAGGCAAATAGTGCAGGGGACATTGAGGAAGATATGCATAGTGGAGCGTATCTGCACTTACCAAAATCTGCCAATTAACCAACACCCCATGAAGCTCAGCTGTGACCGCTTCAGCTGGACAGCTTCCATGTGCACTGAGTAAAAACCCCCTCTGTGCCGGGTTAGAAAGGAGGTAGAGGGAGGGTCCAACACTGTCTGAGCGTTAACTGAGCTTAATTCAAGCTGCTTCATTCAAGCTGAACCCAAGCCATGAAAATTATGACTTGAGATTTGCCTTCAAGACTTCAAGAAAGCCAAAACATCCAGTCTCAACTTTTGACCTGAGCAAAATAAAAAAAAATGCACAAGATCATATTTCTAGGCAACGCATACCCACACTCTTTGAATATTTAACTTTGGGGTCTTAGGTGTGCCCTTGGCTACGACCCATCCACTGGTATTAGATTATCACCCAAAGAAGTTTAAGTCAATTATTCCATAAAGTTAGGAAGGGTCATTCTTAACCTTTTGGCCTCAAAGCCTAAACAGGTAAACATAGATAATTACATGTCTATGTCATGTATATGTCCGTCAGTCTGGCGACGTTGGTGGATCTGCTTCTGTGGATGTTTGCAGGCGGAGGGATTTTGTGCAGGGCCCGAGTGTTTGTGCAGATTTGCAGGACTTTCTCACCCACAAAAACATGCTGGGTGAAAGAGTACGGCATGTTAATGAGCATGTGCGTGGCCGTGTTTTGAAACGAGAAACAGATTTATGTACTGTTTGGGATCAGCTCTTTAAAGGTCACACTGAACAAGTTAGCTGTGCTCGGTAAACCCCGTTCCCTCTCTGATCCAGGTGACGCTCTGCCAATAGTTTCACAACACATGGGACAGAGACGTAAGCACCTCTCTGGCCACTCTCTCCTCCTTCATGACATCAGTAGTTTCCGATTCCGATGACGGCACAGTGACATTCAGCATGGTTGATTAATTGGTTCCTATACAGCACTCAGAGTATTTCCGTTCGAAAAAAAAAAAAAAAAAACACTTTGTGGAGGCTTGAATTGTTCAATCCACACACGCCTTCAGGCACAAGAACAGCAACAGAGCAAGATGCCCTGGCATAGGATAAAATATCAGCCCCATGGTAGCAGAATTTTCCTATTGACACTGATCACGGCATTACATGGGATAAAGTTAGTGGGAATATCTGTCAAACTCCCTTGATTACAAACATCCTTCAGCAACACATGTGAAACGGCACACACACATTCATGCATTCAAAGCCTAGAAGTACGCCACTGCATGCACATCTGTGTGTGTGTGTGTGTGTATACAGTCTATGCACACACCAACAAGACACGCAAGACTCTTGATGTGAATGTCATGGACTGCAACGGTGGAAAAAGGTGGGATGAGAAACATATCAAGGCTAATCCAGGCAGGGATTAGGAGCAGGCATATATCACCAATAATAAACAAATGACTAACTAACATTCCCGGTCTGCGTGGTTACAAGCCCCGGGGCTCCAGCTAGAACCCAGCAGGGTCTGGATCCAATCCCTGCTGTTTATCAGTGCGAGTGGAAGCGGCCACTTGTGAAACCTCCGTGACAAACACACAGGGGACAAACCCTGAATGGCAAACGGGAGAGTCCAATTGATTTACAGCTCAGACCTTGAAGCCCTTAGCCCGATATTCAGACTTACCACGACATTACTCACTTTGACGCTGCCTTCTTGTCAGCCATATTCTGTGGGGGTGACGATTGGATTTTGCCTCAGTCATTCTCCAGTGACTGACACATATCCAGCTACTCCTACGTAAGTTTCAGTCGAGACTGAGGCTGAGCTAGCACGCGGGCGGCATAAGTTAATCATGTTTAAACACATTATTTGAGCATGTGAAAAGATGTTGTTTCCAAAGAGGAAATTTGATTGTTAAATAATAAGTGAAACCTAATGATCTGTCTTGATTTAGAGAAACACACCTCACTGGGCATCTCATTCTTTGAAAGCAAATGTTTACTTTGTATTTATTACATGATTAGATACAGTTTGATATATTATGTGCAGTGATTAAACCATCGTATAGCTTATATTACCTAACTGCTTTGGATTATTGACACTGTCACAAAAGACCTTTACTCGGCACCCTATAAAACTGGTGCTTTTCTGTGTTTTATATAATTTCAAATGAAAGGTCTTTGGGTTCAAGACTTACTCAGGCTACGTTATTTATTTTTTTGCTAAATAGAGAGATTATAAAAGACTACAGATTAATAACCTGTTCAAAGGAATAGTCCTTACAAAGATCCTGTGTGACAAAGCACAGCATCTTCTTTTTTTGTATCACTTGCTCAGCATGTGAGTGGCAGTAAAGGGGTGCAGGATCATGCCACAAAGTCCTCCAGGTCAAGGGCACAGGGACTTTTATGGCACAAGACGTGAACATGAGAAAGACAGCAGAGCAGCACACCTGTTTATCATTATTGACAAAATATTGACTGCTTTTCTGGGTGTTACCATGGGGATTATTGCAGAGGAATGTTGGACAGATAAAGTAATGGGCCATAAATTCCCTTAAGTAGTTACAGGGTTGGTTAATTAGCAGCGTGCGATGAAACTGAGATCAAAGGTGAAGCAGTGAAAGCAAGTTGTAATTTGGTCAGGGCATTTTTTTTCTGCAGCCAGGAAATACTGCATGAGGAGAGAAAGGGCTTCCACTGGAAATGCAGACACGGCATGTTTTCCTCGTTCTCCTCTACCAGCTCTTTTGTCTTATGTGACATCAGATGAGATGCTTCACCAGGTCTTAACTTGGGTGGATGTTCTGAGGCCTTAATCTCACTCTGTACATGGGCGTGTGTGCTTGTGGGTGTGCTGAGAGGTAAAGTCTTCCCTTAGCTCTAATCCACCTATTTTGTTTCGGTCCACTGTTCAGATTCAGGGTGGAAAAGTGCCGAGACGGCAACGTTTTGCCCTCTCAGTCTGTCTGGGCCACCGTGCTTTACCTGCTGAGCCCAGAGACTCACCAAGCCCGAAGGACCGTGTTCCTTTAACCCTGTCCCCAAGCATGTCCCAGGCCCGCACAAAAGCCATCTGGGGCGCGGCTGAGAGCTTTAGAAACAAAATAACTCTTTCAGTCTGCACTCTGCATGGTTCTGACTGCAGGGCGTTGAGGTCGCCAATACCAAGACTCTTACTGGACCTCCTCCTCCTCCACCCTTCTAATCCTGGCCTACATGACTGACTCCAACTGAAAGCACCACACGCCAGAGGTAGGAGCCAAAGGCACAGTGAGACTCAACAACAAAAAAAAAGACCACCTGCTCATCAAACTAAATTGCACTCACTGAAGGCAATGGGGAATAGAGAGAATGAAAAGGAGGGGAGGAAAAAAAATAAGTAAGAATAAAAGAAAGACAAGTCACTGCTCTCCCTCTGTGATCTTGGCAGACAAAGGAACAAATTACATTTCTGCGTCATGGCACCCGAGGGTCAAAATCGGCATAGGGTCCCTCTCAGTGCTGTTTGTGTGCGAGCATGCTGATATAGGTTCCCACAAGAGAGCCGGAGAGGTGCACAGGCCTACCTTTCAGCCTTTCATCTTGGCTTCTTTTGTATTCTGCTACACTTGTGTCTGTTGTGTCCCCCCTCCATTGGGCAGAATTGGCTGTTATTATTCCAAACAGCATTATCTTTATTAATGCCACAGGTCTCAGGACTGTGCACTCCCTGGGAGCCGGGTCTGGAGAGAGCTGCAACCAATCTCCCTAGATAAAAGCTCAGCGGAGAGCTGTATGCAAGCCAGACAGCTCGGACAGGCCTTCATCCTCCCTCCTCGTTGTCAGAGAGAGGTATAGGCGATGGCTTTAATCTTAGCACTTTCAGTCAGACGGAAACATTTGAACTGAGGAGCAGCTCTCTACATGGCTATCAGAAGTCAGTTCAGGTTGTTAGCCACTAGTCAGAACAAACAAATTGTATTATTAGTAACTGTATTTCGATCAACTTCAATAAAAATAAAAGAAAAAGTACTCCTAATGAAAAAGTTTTAAAACCTGGAAATTGAGGGAGAGGTTTTGGAGTCACAAACTGTTCAGGTTGTAAGTCATGAAACTATATCTCCCGGTGCTGCAGTTTATGAGCGTGCCCTCCGGTTCTACTGTGGCTTATATTGTTGGAGCTGAGGCCGTTTCCCGAAGTCAGCCATGCGTGACGAGTTATTTTAAAGGTGGTGTGGAGAGCTGACGTGTGGCCAGGCCGGGGCAGGGCAGCGGCTGGGGTCTCGGCTTAGTGCCTCAAGCCCCTCGCTCCAGTGGTCACACAGCATCAGCTCCCGGCCCGAGCCCGGACACTGATTTATGGGACAGGGGGATTACCATCAAACCAGCCGTGAGGACCACCCAGATGGTGGCACAGGACGACAGCCGCACAAACACACACAGGCACACATGCACGCAAAATTCAAATATACTTGTGCGTTCACACAAGCGGCTATTTGTAACTTTACACACAGATTTCCACAGAAATCCACACACTTAAACAAACACTGACTTAAACGCAAACAAATATCTTGCTATTTAAGTTGTTGAATATTAAAAGATGAAAACTTTCTGGGAATAACCAAACATGAAAAGCTGCACATGCCATTTGTAATGACTCTGTTAACCACTCAAGTGCAGTGGGAGGGATTAGTTTGCTGAGGCTCCCTCATTACCACAAAGTGAGGGAGCCAACTATGCTCATCAGGGTTCAAATGTATCTACAGGATGTCCCTAGTTAGAAGTAATTCCATTTAGTCGCGTCATACTATTTTTTTTCTCACTTAAGTTTGCATAATGCACAATTGAAGAGTGACGACTTGTGTAATTTTCTATCTCGACCGAGCCAGGTCCAAAACAAGAGCCTTGCATGTACTTACAGATGGGGGAGTTAGAAGCCAAGCTCAGCCTCTGGCTTTCATCAAACCTTTTTGTAAATTCTCTGAAACGGGTGACATTCAACTTGATCATGACGTTTAATAACTTCACTTTCCGTCTCGCCTTCATTCCGAATGCATTCACCATCCTTCATACTTTTCCACCGAGCTACATTTTCGTCCAAGAACATGTGCAAATACACTGAGCGAAAGAGGAAAAAAGGAAGAAAAGCACATATTTCTCACTTGCCAGGGCACAGCACAGCCCAACCTCAAGGCACCAGTTGGATGAGCAGAACAATAAGAGTCAATGACAAATCGGACGTGGTGCATTCCTTGGGCAAACACTCACCTCATAAAGGGAGACAGGTAGGCAAACACTCACCTGCCCTAAGCTAATAACACATGTGGAGGCAAACACACAAACACACACACTCACACATGCGCATACTTGAGCTTGTCGATATGTTGAAACAATGATGGGAATTAGACGAAACTGTGTTAGTGTAAAGATGAGATCAGATTTGCCTATAAAAACTACAGTAGAAAAAGAAAGACTACAAAGAGGAATGCAAGATATTTTCGACTCTTTGTGCTGCATTACATTGCTATTCAAAGCATGGAAATAGGCTGGCTATAATGTATATGATAGGCTCACTCTGTTTAGGGTTGCTCTTAATCACTGCACTGCAAAAATAAACAGAAAATGCATTATTTTAACTAAGGCCATCACAATGGCTGGAGGAGGAGGATTTAAGGAGCTTTTATAATTAGTTGCACATTATAAATCATGTCTGAACTTACCCTCCTCACAACACGTGCATATGCGGGCATGTGCATTTCTGACTGCACGCGAGATTGTTTAATAAAAAATGTCTGCACGCTTGTGCGTCAGGAAATCACTGATGACTGTGCTCACTTTCCTACCCCAAAAAATCACACACATTTTCCCCTAAGGCCTTCTTTCCCAGCAAGGCAGATCAAGCCTCTGGTGACAGCACCGCTCCGCTCAGTGGGATGCACCCTCAACACTTCCTGACCATGTGACTGCCTCCGGCCGCCTTCCGATTGGACACTGTGAGGCGGAGGGGAAGAGGGGAAGAGGGGGCGGTGGCGGCGGGGAGCTGGCTGGCAGCGGACACATGAGAGAAAACAAATTCCTGCCCCATTGCCATGGAGATGAGTCAACAGCAGGTCGGGCGTGGGGGGTGCAGAGAGGGCCGGGGGTTGCGGGGCACAGGCTGACCTGCTGTAGTTAACAATTCATCCCCGTATCCGGCTCCCAAATGATTGGGCAAACACGGAGTGCTGCAGAGTCAAAAGGGCCCCAAGGGGCTGAGAGAGGGGCATCACCCTGGGGTGACACGCTGACAGGCACACACTGGTTGGTAGAGGGTGGACCAGCTGAAAGAGGGAGTAAGGGATCGGAGGCACCAGTGGGGTGTGTGTGTGTGTGTGTGTGTGTGTGTGTGTGTGTGTGTGTGTGTGTGTGTGTGTGTGTTTAGGGCTTGGGGGGGGTGGGAGAGGAGCTAAGTACACTGAGTACCGCAGGCTACAGCACAGTTACAAAACAGTATTGATGGCTGTGGCTTTGCAAAGCAGTGTAATTAAATGATTTGTGTTAAAATACCATTATGAGGATGAGAACAATCCCTTCAGTAAACCACAGCAAATATCACCCTGCAAATGCTGTCTAAATTCTTCATGTTAAGCTAAATAATTAGCAACATTTGGCTCCCAGTTGTGCCAACAGACAAAGTGGGATTTTTGTCAGTTTTATAAGCCTAAACCACAGTAACACTATAAGTCTCTGGAATAAATCTGCCCTGTACTGATAGTGAGAACATTTTGCACATGTGGGTGAGCCACTGGAGCTGCAAAGAAAAGTAAAGCACACAGCACAAGTGGACAGAAAAAAAAAATCATGGAGATGAGGACATAACGTCATCTTTTGACAACTGAGCTTCCCAAGAGGGACTCAGGGTTACGCGTTCAGACAAAAAGGAGATTTGCAGGAGAGACCTTTAGCGCCGCAATGCCACAAACAAACTGTGACTATCTGCAGGGTCTTTAAGTACTTATATACTCACCACAAGATCCCTGGGAAGTAATTAAAGGTTGACATCTCATTCCAAGAATTCAGAATCCTTTACTGTGAAAAGAAATAAAAAAGGGGGACAAACGTCATTTCACGCACCGACTATATAGTATTACATTGCTATATCTGCTTAACTCTTCTCCCTCCATTTGTTCAGCTGGATTCATTTAGGTAAAAACAGTGTTAGAGCATGTAATATGAGGTACAAATGGAAAATGGTTCAAAGCCTCAACCCGCAGGACCAGGTTCCAAAACACTGACCACTTTACAGCGGAGCACAGCGCCGCTGAAATAACAGACGGGCGACGGGTGGATATCATCAATGTCACATCATACAGAAGACGAACTGCAAGGCTTCAATACTGTACTTATATTAGGCTAGACTTTTGGCAAGGAAAGCGTTTGTGTCAGTCAGCAGAAGCTGTCACATGTGACTTTATGCACTGTCACGGCTTGGTTTCCTCCCCAGAATGGCAAACCAAATCCCATTATCCAATTGGCCGTCTTACTTTGAAGGGCTGAAATGCCACTATTACAATAGACCTTTCACTGGGCAGTGGTCTAAGGAGGGTGTGTTAGCAGAGACGACCGGTTACTGGTTCTCCAGTACCGCTCGCGTCAGAGCAGAGCGCTTTCATAAACGCTGCTGAAGCATGTCCTTCCTTTAAAGGGAATTAGGATCCTCTCTATAATAATACACCCAACAAATCTTACAAATGAAAAACATGAACGCATCATTCACAGTGTGCCTGTCAGAGAAAGAGAGGAGGGAAAGGAACAAAAACAAGGGGAAAAAAGTAAGACGATGATAAAAATAGCAGATGTCGAGAGTCACTTCTCGAAAGGTGTGTCATTCGGGGAGCTTGGGACGATCTTTTGGCCGCGCCTGTGCTCTAAATTTAGCATCTTTACTAAAATAAAAAGTGAGTTCAGTAACTGGCGCTGGAACGTTCTCCTCCCCATTTATGACCTCAGCGGTGCAGCCGGCGTCACTCATGACGAAATACAAACCATATAAAACAGCAAAAAAAGACCTCCTCAAATACTCTCAGTACATGAGGAAACAACCGCGATTTAATGTTCCCTGTAAATGATCCTATTAAGGCAATCCAAGCCCAAATCAACAGAAAAATATGGCTTTGCACCCTAAATTTAGAACAGACTTTGAGCATAAATTACCTTTTACATAACAACTTTAAACAGCACAGTCTCTAGTTTGATACTGAGAGCTGCAGGACTAAAGCTTTGTTTCTAGGAATGCACACTCGACTGTGTGTGCATAGGCTGTACAAGATGCACGACACATGCAGAAAGCTACTGTGTTTATTTACTGTATCCATACATGCCGGGGATGAGCCTGTGTGTGGCGCGCTGGGGAGGATGCCCCTGGGGCCAGGCTGAGGAGTAAGTGAAGCAGAAGTCCCATCTAAGCTCTAAAGCATGCACGTCTCAGGCCTGTAACTAAAACACAAGCATAAACACAGGCGATGTCAGGGATTACACCCCGCAATACCGCCGCAGGAAACCGCTGGCTGCACAGGTGCAACCATCCTCGCCACGGACACGACTGACAGCTCATCATCTGCCTTTGTTGGCTGTGTGAAACTTGTGTAAACATCTGCGGGCATTTGTATGGCTCTCGCTGTGTGTGTGTGTGTGTGTGGAATGGGAGCCACAGGTGAGCAGGACATACACACACAGGGCTTACAATGGCCTAAAGTCATGTCAGAGAGGACCTGCTGCATAATACCACACATAAGAAAAATAAAGACTGTAAAATTTCTCTTTCAAGAAATTGCTGTTTCACTTGCTATATTTCATGTTATTGGTCTCACTTCCCCCCCGGAGTCGATCTGCTACATACACATTTTAAAAATGTCCACAAGCAGCAATATATTAAAGAATCGCACGAGATGTCTTTTACAATGATTGGATGTTTTTTTTTTTTTTTTTTTAACATGACGTTTTCTACAAAGCATAAAAGGACATGATTTAGTGAGAGCACTGGGGATAGAGGGAGAGGAAAGCTCATTTCCTCAGTGAACAGCACCCTCTAGAGCAACACCCTACATTGTTAGTACCTCTCATCACACACATACACAGCAGAAAATCACACTAGTGCAAAACGGCGAAAACCCCATATTTTCCTTTAGCTGCGAAAATCAGGAAATCGGACAACCTATCGGGCTTGTTGTCATTTTTTTTTTTCTTTTCTGTTGAAGATACCAAATAAGCAGGTCGTCTCGCTGTCGGGCTTAAGGCTGAGCCGCGCACGTATGATTACAGAGGTGAGGCTGAAGTACTCATTTTCCCAGTGTGAGTTGATAATGAGGCAGGCCGTTATTAAGATGTTTGCTTTAATCGTGTTCAGGGTTATTAGGGGCGGTTTACTGTGCACAGGAGAGATTAACGGAGGCCACGCATGACGGAAAGAGCTGAGGAGGCCAACGATAAGCCAGCTACCCACAAGAAATATGAGCGCACAGTAGGACATGAAACCCAGCAAGACAAACCTCTCTCTCTGTCTCTCTCTCTCTCTCTCTCTCTGTTCGCCTCAAATCATGTTACACAACCGCAAAGGAATGCCTCGTATATCGGAGACAGATTTAAAACAAGCGGAAAAGAAAAAGGAACAGTAAAGAGAGGATCGCAGGGGGATCCGGGGAAGCAGTCGCCGTTGTTCGGCTCACTCGTATTTGTGCAAAAAAGGCCGACATGGCAGGGAGCTTGGCAGTGCCGTAAAGGCGCTCTGCAGCGACACACAAGCCCAGACACATACGCACCTAACTGCTTCACACATGCTTACATAAACTAAATCAGCCCGAGCCACGCGGGCGCGCGCACCAACCAGGGAGCACTACGAGCTTCCTCCATACTTTTCCATGCCATTAATAAAAATGGACATTGTGCTGTTTTAATACAGTTTGTTGGAATGTGGGGAGCACTTGAAAATCCATCATTTTATGAGCTTTTAAACCTTCCCATAGAATTCCCACCGTTTTTCCGTGCATTTGACCCACAAGCATTAAAGTAGCACCCAATTAGGACGGCGCACGGAGCCTGGAATGGGGCTGAATATGCTGCTCAAACATGACATATAACGCTCATATAGCCCACCACCCGTGTTTATGAGACCCATGTTGCATTGGAAACAATGCCTTTTCCTGACAGGTAGACAATGGAAAACTATTCATTAACTACAATTATATGAGATCTGTATTTTGAAAAATGTCACAGTTGCAAACTAAAGTCAAAACTGAGCTGAACCATTCCTTTATTATTTCCCCTTCACGGCTAAAGCACTTTGATAGGGAAACAAAAGTTGGATTAGGTTTACGTCAATATTATCCATGTTGTCGTTGCTATATTTCATTCAGCTGCACGACAAAACGACCACAGAAATCTAAGATTCAAATAAATGTTATACACATCCTCTTGCACTGCATGGTTGGACTGCATTAGTAAAAGGTGTGTGTGTGTGTATCAAGTTAGCAGAAGGTCAGAGTGGTGAAGTATTGGAGTGGTGTTTGCTCTCTTCCATGTACTCTTGGGGACCAGCCTGTTTGAGAGTTTGAACAGTGACGTGTGAAACCCGTAAAAACAGGACACAGTGCCGCTCTGTTTGCTTAAGAACACCCAAAGAATAGACTGCCATTACAAAACAAATCCCTCAGCCTGCATTCCTCCTGTCCATCAAACCCTACCTGTTCAACAAGGTATGACACAGAGCGGAAAAGGTTGTTACCAGAAGAGCTACGTGATGGTGAGATGACTTGCAATTTGCTCAAGGTTTGTCAGCTCCCTGACCTTCATATCTGACCTGTGCAGAGAGGCGTGCGTCCACAGGTTTGCATGGGTGTAAATTCTCCCTCTGAACATGTGCAAACTAATACAGTCATCCGATCTCCCCGGCTGAGCTCTTTTTTAAATACATAAATACATTTTGTTGTTACTGTACATATGTATACTGTTGGGCAGAGGTTAATTTAATTTTGTGATTCTTTCATGTTTATTTTACATGTTGCCAATAATAACAGTGGTATTACAGTGATACTTAATTACACTTTATCAATGCCATTTTCTAGCATTGTAAATCACATCTTGACAGCACCATAAGAGGATCTGTCAGTGAAACAATATGACGCTATGCAAACAGCATTAAAAAAAAAAAGTAACCTACTTTCATTATCTGCCAAATGGACAGACGACTATGTAGCTCATGACTAAACAACTATGTGCTGCCATTGGCTAAAAGCTGCATTTGACCAATACAGAAAAAAGAAAATAAATAATCATCTACTTTTAATAATAGATGAATTATTAAAGTATCTTTTTTTACCAACATGGTTTATATATTAGCTAAATTGTGATTGGCATTTTCACTACATTCTGACATTTTCTACATAAATAAACTGTCTATAAAACATGAAGCTTGACAATTGAGTGATGGTTTTTCAAATTACTTTGTCCAACTAACAGAGTTATGTTAAGTTCAGAGAAAACAGGATATCTGAGAAGCTGGAACCATATAGACTTTGGCATTTTTGCTTGAAAATTGATTTGAACAATTATTAAAATAACTGCCAAATAGTTTGTTCAAATATCTTTGTACAAAACCTCATACTTAATGATTTATACCTTTGATGTAAACTGTCATGAGAGGCACAGTGCTGCAGTGTGTCATGATATATGATTTCTCCCATAAATTTTATCTTACATTTGAAAACACCAAAGGCAACAGACAGTTTGATACCGGCGCCTTTTCTCCGCCTTCTGTCCAGCATCTGTTATCTCAAACATTTTAATGATGTTTTCAGCAGAGATGCCCAACTCGCTCTTATGTAACATGCGATTCAGCCCCATGAAAACACACTGACAGATCTGATAGTAAAGCTGGGGTGACACTGGGTGGAAATTCATCAACTGGAACATATGAAAAGGGAGAGAGAGGCACCACGAGATTCCAGCCCCCTGCCCTTCCCTCCCCTCCCTGCTATCATCCTCGTATCAGAGGAGCCATTGGGAGAACTGGATGTGATTTGTATGTGTGTTTTTCAAGAGGGGTGCTCATAAACAGCCATGAAAGGGGCCCCTCTATTCAGCCCGCCAGCAGAGATGCGCTTCACTGGGCCGGCCTTTTGTTTTCCCCTGTTCACAAAACCTTAAGCATTGAAAAAAAAAAGGGGGTTGATTCTCTCGATGTGTGCAGGCCCAAATGATGCCATTAGATTGGGTGCCCGCTTTGGGTGAAAAAGGCTTCAGTAGCGTTTGAAGTGATTTAAAAGATGCATGAGAGAGCTGCCTGCAAATCCTATTTGGGACCAACACTGGAGGAGAATGGGGAGGTAAAATGCCAGGCTAGTGATCATTCTATAGTATGCAAAATGGCTCTCAGCTCGATGAGTGCCGTGGATGTTAAAACAAAAGCCGCGGAACATTCCTTTGTCACGTGATGAGGGTCGATGTGCTGCGGTGGTGCGGGGGGTCAGGAAGTTCACCAAACTTCCCACGCTGCCTCGCACCATAAGAACGCGCTTACCGCCTGTAACGCTCTTCATTATTGGCAAGGGAACTGTTTCCACAAGGGCCAGTGCCCAAGTGCCCACACAGGGATGAGCCATCAGAAAAACAAACACACCGGACTTCCTCATCAGCATGACATGGCTAACTCCCCAATAACGCACCTGGGAAATTTCGCTTAAATCTCAGAGAAAATGTGTCAGGTTCGTGATGTCACAGCGATATAATGACCAAACAGTGCAGGTATGTCATCTACTGATACTGTAACACTACGCTGCAAAAAGACAAAGCGCCTGTGCCTCTCGACTGAAACGGTCGAGGACCACTTAAGTCAGGCAAGCAGGTGTCGACAACGACACTCTGCCAGCCAGTGGCATTGTGCGGGGCATGTCATCGCGGTGCCCGTTTGTCGACAGCAACCTAATAGGCATGAGAACCTGACGGCATCAACAAAGGGACAGTGCCAAACAAAACCATTTGTTGTGAGCGAGAGGGCTCCTGAACAGGCTAGGTCCGGTTCCACGGCTCTCCGCTCAGCCTTCATTTCCAGTTACATTATGTCTCGCTGATGTCTTAACTTACAGGAAGAACATTTCATGTTTGTTTTTTTTTTCACAAACTATGTGCTATTTTCAGCTGCCGCCCACGCTTTCTCTCAGACAACCTTTCAGCGCATGAATTCTTTGGATGATGCATTTTGTGTGTGTCTGTATGTTTGTGTGTGTATGTGTGTGTGTGTGTGTGTGTGTGTGTGTGAATTTCTTCTGCTGTTGCTGCTGAACCGACAGGCTGACTGACCAGAC
>JAOXYL010000045.1:9793224-9804965 GCA_028564955.1 Terapon puta
TTCCCTAATGAGCTGGTGGGAGCAAAGACAATCCCATTCAATCACGCTGTCAGTCCTCCTGCACCACGGCGGCAGGTCATTTCCACAGGAAGTATTTGCAAGCAGGAGGGCTGACATCCCTGTGAGTTGAATGGGCAAGATGTGATGTGTGTTTCTCTCTCTCTCTTTTTTTTTTTTTTGCTTAAAAGGAACCAGAGGCAAACAATATCTTAAGTCCCATTAGGGAAGCAGTGACCTGGCGACCTGGCTTTCAACTACATACAGCAGATAGATATTTACAGCTGATAATTACAGTAGAAAAAGAGAATATGGACAGGTGACGCATTGGGAGAGGTCATAATTATAGGCTTGTGCAACCGTCTTGATTACCTTTGCTACCTGAAAGCCAAATCAATGTCTGCTCCTGGAGGAGAGAACTCCAGTTGACCTCGCCGTCCCTCCTTGACAGCGGAAGATGACTCAACTTGGAACACCGCAGGTTACATTTGGTCAAGTAAACACACCACGCTCATAAAACCACTCGAAAAGGCCCACGCGTACGCATCAGTGACCCACCTTTTTTAATGAATTACCAAAAAAAACAGGCTTACTCTACATAGTTTTGCTGAAAATCAACCAGCTTCTATGTCGCGACAAAAGTTGTGCGGTTCTAAGCGTGTTTGCCGTCGTGTGTCCATGTGTGCTATGTGTGTTGCCAAAGCCCGAGCTCCATTGTTTATGCTCTGCTGTGTCTGGGTCAGCAGGGCTCTTGACTGAATTCTTGCCCCAGCATGCAGAAAGTTTTAACAGTGTTGTTGCAGGAGGAGGAATGATTACATTATAAAAATACACCACACCATATGTCGTAGTGAGAGCCCAAAACCACATGATGACATACAGTAGAATCCAGCGGGCCTTTAACCCCTGCCTCTGCGCCTCGCGAGCTGACACAGCCTCACAGCGGCTTTGGACGCCACACTCACCTGAAGTGAGTTATTTTCAGAGAAAAAAAAAGAACAGGACGGAGTGTCTTCCAAGAGAGCAAGCGCTTATTCAGCAAGCCCCCGGTTGATGGAAAAATGGGACCAAAAAGATACACAAGGGAGAATTTATGCTTAAAAAGCGCTTGGTTCGCTCAGCGTCTGGCTTTCAATCATCCTCTGTCGTGACCCCGGAGCTGGCAAGTTTAAAGTCCAGCCAAACACATTAGCAGCTGATTTTAATGATGTCCACACTCCTTACTTCTCTTGAAGATGTGCCAGTGAGTGCAATTAGCCGGTGTAGTGTGTTTGGTTAGGGTAAAAACACACTCTTGGGCCTCGGCGACACTATTCAGCTTCAGAGTGAGGCACTGTGGGAAAGGTAGCGTCAGAGAAGAGCAAATGCAAATGTGGCTTTGGCAGCAAAGATCATCAGGGTTGCTTCGCACAAGTTCAGCTGACTTAAACACAAGTTGCCCCTTCTGCGCAAACCTTCCCACACAACCAGGTTACCTCGATCAGAACCTCGCCCTCTTTCTTCCCGTCTCCATTTCACTCTCTCTGTGCTCTCCTTGTGTCTCATAACAAGACGGAGCATGCTCACTGTAAACCTCTCGGAGGGGGGGGGGTGAAAGGGATTGGGAGATTAAATTTATTTTGAATTCCTTCCCCTTAATGTGGCAATTACCTCCCACCCCTCCCTCTCCCTCACCTCTTCTCTCCTCTCCCAGCGGCACAGCACGGAGTCTGTTCCAAAGCACATCTCGCTTATGTTTTGTATACAGAGAGCACTTCTCTCACCCCCAGCCGAATCTCAAACTTCACAGCAGAAGTGGGCTGCCACTCACTCAACTTAGGGTGGATTAGATGTACGCGTACTGCAGAAAAAAGTGGGTCCTGGGTAAAAAATTCTTGGTCTGAGAAGGAACAGAACTATTGATCTGATAAAAAAAAAGAAAAAATATGTCTCCAAGGGTTGAGAAAATCTCTTATCTATTCACAAACAGGATAGAGAACAAAACAACACATGATAAGTATTAATAGAATACGTATTTCTTAAACTTGAAGTAGCTTACTGCTGATTGAAAACTCTCTATGGCTTTCACTAGTTAAACTAGTCTTGTGAAAGTTTCCTGAATGAGACAGAAGTAGATGGCTAAAGGCTTTAAAACCATAATTCTATGGATCTTAATCACACTCTTTTGCCACGTCATAAGCCAGGTCATTTGTGTCTAATCTTAGTAAGCAGATCAGAAACCGTGTGTGTGTGTGTGAGAGAGAGAGAAAGAGAGAGAGAGGGAGAGAGAAAGAGCGTGTGTGCGTTTGCTGAGCAAGATGCGGCTGTGCCATTTTTTTCCCTGCATCCAAGACGAAGGTCAGGGTTGCTGAGGTCAGCTACGCTAGGGTTACAAAAGTGTCTGACGGTGATGTCCAAAATCCCTGATCCAACCCGCTTGTGTAACAAAACCCGCCGGTGATGTGAGATTTCTCGACTCAATTTTTTTTTTTTTTCGGGCCACTTTTCAACGCTCTGTGTCCACCCTCTCAGAGGAAACACAGGCTCCCCTTTGGTAAATGAATCCCACCAAAAAGGCTCCATTTCCCTCTTTTCTTTGGTTGGAGGGCCAGTCGCAACCCCCCTCTTTTCACTGCACTTTCACACATTCACTGCATCCAAAATGGTCTCGTTTTCTATCAGCTAAGCTTCTTAATTGACCGCTCTGTACGCGGCGGGATTAACTGATAAGAGGGGGTGAAGAAAGAGAGGGAAAGCAAAACAAAAAGAGGAAGAAAACGGTCAGCCCAGGGGGGCGGCAGGACACCAAAGGATTACCCCCGTCATGTGTTCTGTGATAAAAATACATCTTCAGATGTGCGGGGGAGAAGGAGGAAAGACTTTGTGAGGCGTCCAAGAAAAACGTGCGCTATCAGGCACTTCGGAGGCACCCTCACTCCAAGAGAGAACAGAGGAAGGCCCCTGCAGTGAGGATTCAGTATTTCCTCCACCAGTAGCTACAGTTAAGACACTCCGAGGACCTGAACTCTTTCCACGGGCCTGTCTCCGACGCTCTCTCCCAACGCTTGGCTCACATCCCGCCCCCTTTCTGCTTCTTTATGTTGCTTTACACGGCTGCCCAAGGCCCATTCGCGCACTAAATATTTTGTCGTCACGTCATGCCATAATGTTCTAATCTGTTCTTTCCATTGTTTGCCGAGTTGCCAGTATATTCTATGATTTTCAGTACAAACAAGGGAAGCAGGGTTGTAAAAGGAGCTTTCGTGCTGTTGCGAGATCTCCAAACTCTTTAGAGCAAAGCTGTCGAATGACTAAGTACAACAGGGACTGATATAGTCCATAACCTGTGAGTACACACACACACACACACACACACAGTCGCAGGGTGCCAGCTGTGCCACTGACGTAGGTGGAGTCCGAGTCTCAAGCCAACACAGGCCTTTATAATCGTGCTAGATTTATAGGTGTGGTGCCTTGTGTTCAAATTACAGATTTTTACAACGATAGCATGTTAAATGAAATGTAATACAAGAGCGTTCGAACCGGTGCTTTGACCTAGACACAGCAGCCCTACCTTTTAATTTCACCATATAGGGTTTCAGCGAAAGAAGGGCTGATAGGCTTCCTCCTCAGGGGTGCGGGGGTAATGCCGAAAAGCAGACGGGAATGTTTTTTTTTTCTTCCTTTTTTAATCTTTCAGTCTGTCCCTCAATCTGCGTCTCATTTTCAGCCTTATCACTCTTATCGTTCTATCTCAGCTCCCCCTCTCCTTCTCTTTCCCTGCCTATGCCCCTTTCTCCCAGCGGGGCACATTTCTTTACTCCTGTATTGGAGTAAACAAACAGAAGGTGCCATTAATGCCCTCTGACTATATTTAATTAGGTTAAAATATGTCAGAATGGACAACTCCGACTCCAGGGAAATTCCAGCCTGGGATGACAGGGGCTGCTGGGTAGTGGGAGGGATTTGGTGGGGGTGAAGCGAGAGAGAGCGTGGGAGGGGGGGGGGGTTGAAAATGGAGCTCCATCTCGCTTTGATGGATTGGTACAGACACGGGGAAACTTTACACGCTGTTTATTTGACCATGCTTTCCGTACGCACGTATCATATTAGAAACCACAAGTGTCGGGAGAGGAGTCAGAAGAAAGGGCTCCCTCCTTCCTTCAACAATACCCGAGCTGTTTGGGCTGATTTATGCGCCGCAAAGGTCTCGGCGAGGGGAGAGAAACACACACTTTTATGTGTCACTCACGAGCAGCCAGTGACACATCGAAGCTGTCATGCACACAGACAGGCATAGGCATGTGGACACACACACACACACACACACACACAGAGTACACTCGTGCATCTGTCAGTTGCCTTGATAATCTTCAATCTGACACCTGGCGATAGGCAAACAATTATAAAGCCATCGAGCAAGCAAATCCTGGTGGTGTTGAAACCATGGTGAAAAAGGCCATGAGGCGAGGCCGATGGCAGGTTTTACCGTGCAAACTCGAAGCGCTGCAGAGCCTCAGAAATGTGAAATTAAATGCAACGTAGGAGTCACACGCAGTGCTTTTCAAAACGGAGGACACTTTCAGAATCACTCATCTGCTGTGAAATCCTCCAAAACAAAAACATGCCATTATATTTGTCAGCAGCGTTAAACATCACGATGCATCAAACTGTGTTTCGGCGGAGATCTGAGGGATCACAGGCTCCGTGTGCCATCACATTTGCAAAGCAGATGTCTCGATTAGCAAAGAAATCTGTCATTCTCCGACAACAAGACGAGGGGCGTAAAAAACTGTGGTTTAAAAAAAAAAAAAAACAGCAATGCTTTCAACACTAAAACTGTTTTGTTTTTCTAATATCAGGATGATTCAACACACACTGGGCATCAGCTTGTACAGTAAATGCACTAAAAACTACTGGATTCAGTCCACAATGATTAGCGAAGGAAGGTAAAGACCACCCGTATTTGCTGTAAAAACTAAAAAGCTGTATAAAAAAAAAAAAAAAAAAACTGTGGCTCTCATGTCCAATCACATATCATACATCAGACTGTTTATGAGACAACCTGTAAAGACCAGAGGCAAATGCTCGGCCACATGTTTTACTGCTCTGTTTGAATAATCAGGTACAAGTAAAACAAACAGCTACAGAAGGGATGTTTAGCAACGAGCTCAGGATCCAACTCGGGGTAATAAGTGTTCATTAGTTTTAATAGCCTGGCTCCCGGACCAAATGAAATGAAGACCGGGAGACCACATCCAGCAAATGTAAATAAACCAAAAATCTCCTCCACTGTCTGTCTTGAAAACGTTTTTCTCCCACTTTCTTTACAGATTGGTTAAAAGTAGAGGAGGAACTGGGAGATTATGCCGTCCTGACCAAAGGGTACAGTTTGTATTCGGAGAAATTACAAATGAAAAGACATTTCGTTACCACACATGCTTGTATTCGTCGAAAGAAACACAAAACAGATGCGAAACATCTTCAAATTACAGCACAGAAATAATTTAATGCCCTCTGACTTCAGATATGAAATAAATAAATAAAAAGCGTCTCTAACAGCACGCCTGGATCGGGATCCGAGTTTTTTTTCCTTCTGGACGGTTTTGTTTTTAAGTGCTACGCTAAGACTGTGAAGTGTTAAAGCAAAAAATGTGCAGCACACGAGAGAAGGATTGTTTAATCTTCAATAAAAGTTTAAGAAAATATATCTCCAGTGACCCGGTGGCTGTGTTTTAAGCCCATGTTAGGTCCATTAAGCAGATGCTGGTGTTTGGTGGCACATCTTGAATCCACCTGAGCCCGGGGAGAGGCGGCGAGGCGGGCCCAGTGGTCCAGATGGCCCCCCCAACGCAGGCCTGAACATAAACACGGCTCGAGTCTGGTTGAGGAGAGGGAGACCCCGTTTATTTATGGACACGTCTGGGTCTGGGACACAATTATAGAAAGATAGATAGAGGAGCTGAGCGACAAAGGAAAAGGGCAGGAGAGCGCGGCGTCCAAACTTTCACATGTGGACGGCTTCCAGTACGGTCAGATGGTCGTGTGATCTGGCCCACCTACGCGGGACTTGCTGGACGTTAGTGTGTGCGCGAGTGTGTGCTAAATGTGCCTCTGTCCACATACTTGCTTATCTACAGACTCAGTCCAATGTACAAACTATAAAGTGAAATATCTTTTTAAAGTGGAGCAGGGAGAGCAACAGCTCCCTCGTTCAAGGAACTAATCGATCTCCCTATGACGTCAAACGCGCCACAAACGAGTGCGCGAAGCCAGAGGTATTGGCTGCAGGGCGGCAAAAGTAGAGTGAGGGTGTGAGGCCGGGGAATTCAAAGAATTTTCCCGTGTGCTTACCGGTAAGGAACCAAGCCCACTGTGGGTTTATGAAAGTACACCGAGCGAGGCCCTTTTCATCTTTGCTGCGCTCTCCTCAACTATATCGGTTCAATCTAGATTTTTACAATAGGGCTTTACAGCTTAATAGCCTGGCTACAGAAACCCAGACATCGTAAGGTGTTTTTATGGCTCTTGTAGATCCTTTATGACTGGGCCAAATGTCGTTGCTGTACTGTACAGCACAGGGGCAGGTAGGTCCGCAGATGAGGAGCGGGACGGTTGTTTCGCCATGACAGTCGGGGCAGGATCCCGGATGAGGAGCCTGAGAATCTGCGGTAAGGACGCGGGAGCCTCGACGAGTGCATCACACTGGTGCTGGCACACGTGAGCGCACAGTTTGCACTCAAAGACCGCAGCTTAAACTGCACTGCAGCGAGCTGCCTCGCAAACTCCGCCAGCTCATGTGTTTTCTGTTGCTTTTCACAAAACAACTATCCAACATGAAAAACCAAGCTGCACACTGAGTCAAGCCCTATGGGAGGCTGTGCAAGTCTGCAAGATGTTTGTGTGGAAAGACAAATCGGCGTCGTTTGACATTTTGCAATGTTGGGGTAAGGGTGATCCTGCAGGAGGTCGACGTGCACCGGGTGCTCCAATAGCTGCGCTTCACTTTTTATCGGTGACATTAGCAGTTATCGGTCATTAATGCCGCTGTGACAGGCGTCCGCTTGCCCTCCGCCTCAGCCCAAACGTTTGCCGCTCGTCTCACTTTTAGCGTCGTTACAACATTGCAAAAGGCAATAAAACCCGGGCTAGGTGATTAGCACGGTGGCCTGACACAGCATGCACACGCTCGCAGGCGCACACACACACACACATACACTGAAGTATAAACATTACACAATCGCACCAAACATATGAGCAGCTTCAGCTAATTAAGACCACGCTGCCTTTTAATGCCTGTTTATATCTGACTCTTAAATGAATGCTGCCCCTGGAGCTCCTTCCAAAACAGCACAGTCAAGGAGCAGAGGGGAGAGGAGGGTGGGGGAGTTGATAGGGGAGCTGGGATGAAAATTACAGTGAGGGGGCTGGGGGCTGGCAAATAGTTTTTCCTTACAGGGCAAAACAAGACAAAAAAAAAAGCTAATTGATGAATTAAAGAAGTAATTTAGTCAACAAGTTGGCAGTTTATATGATTTTAGCGAACATATTAAAGAAATTTACACCAAATTAATCTGAGTTAATCGTGAGACATTCGAGGCATGTAGATTATCAAACACGTTGGGCTGTTTCAATTTCTTTGATCCTCATGATTCAGTGAATGATTGAACATGAGCGAGGGAAAGGGACCTTTAATACCGCTCAATCAGTACCATGTGGGGCTTTATTGGTGTGCTGCTGCCGCTCCTGCTGCCTTGGCGGGCATGAAGGACACGGAGACCCAGGGGGCAGAGGGACTGGCCATCGCTCGCTCACATCGTTAAAGTCGATAAGCTGGCAGCTGGCGGGAGGGAAACTTGCCATCAGAAAACCACCAGGTCCCTGACCACTTCACTCACTTTTTCCAAAAACCCTCTCTCAATCTGCTCCCCCAGCCGCTTCTCCGTGGTTTTGACCGGACTCGGCCCTCCGGAGCGCGGTCCAGCTGGTCTGCTGTGTGGCGCCGCCGTCCTGGAAAAGTCCAGCCTCACCTGAGTGACCTTTGCCCTGTCCTCAAGGCCACCGGGCTCTCCGTCAAGCCTCTGAGTAACGGCGAACACGTGCGTCTTTGACATCAATACTATACTGCCCTGCCTTTAAAAAGCCACACAGCGCACGTAACCCACAATTAACACAGAATATCCTGATTTTACAAAATGTCACAGGTGTAATTATATTCAGAGGTGAGTCGCCCATTTTAATATGCGCAGATTTTAGGACACGAGGTTCAGGTTTCGTTTGCAAGTCGGGGCTTGTGTGGACTTGAGGATTAACTGAGAGAGTGGCGTAGGAATATGTGTGTGCGCACGTGTGCGTATGTGTGTGTGTGTGCGAGGGAGAGACAGATGTCTGGAAGAGGCAAGGTTGGCAAAGTTTACAGTGGAGGAGTGCAGGCTTTGTAAACGAACGGAGGAACACACACAAACGTATGTGCCCACCTCACACAAACCCCCCCCCCTTACACCGCGCTGAAACCCAAGCTTACAACAGCCGCGCGCCGCCGCTAATGGCCTCCCCATGTGCGCGCAAGTCGGTGTCTGCGTAGTGTGCGTCTGCTCCTGCCACGAGTTGAGCTCCCTCTCCACAGCTGTCCACGCCCAGACACACGTGCACCCCATTTAGGCCGCCGCTGATTGAGGGCTGCAGCAGCGACTGGGGGTAGCACCGCGAGGGGACGACGCAGTTATTCATTTTCATTGCACTCGGGTTTCCCCCCTGTTTTCTAATTGGGGCGCTGCCAACGTTACCCGAGGAGGCCCAGCGTTGCGGCGGAGGCTGCCCCGTGGAAAGGTGAAATGGCGGCGGGGTGGGCTACCTACGTCGAGAAGGCCCGTAAAGGAGCTGCTGCCACTAACAACACCCCATTAACGTCAACCACAGGGAGCAAAGACGCAGAGGCATAAGAAACTGTTACAGAGACCCGTGTAATGCTTTATTGCACCGCAGAAAAATGCGGTTCATGCAACAGCCAGCATATGCATTATGAAAAAAAATGCAGCTAATCAACAAATGTTTTCCTAAAGCCTGCAAAGTACTGAAAAGCAGAGAGGCCGGAGTCAATGATTAACGTGAACAGTAGACGGAGGTTCACCTGAGCCACCGACTAGACAGATATCCACCCAGACTTCCTCCTCTGTATCGCTACCAAGGCTCCACCTTGGCTTGCTCACTCTGCCCACTCTGCCCTGCCTCAGCACAGTGTCTGCAACAAACAACAGCCTGGGAAAAACAAGGATCTCTTCCCCAAAGGCAAGTGAGCACCTACAGTCCCTGCCTGCCTGCCTGCCGCGGACACGTCTGGTCAGGTCCTCGCTCGGCCGGCGGTAGCTGCTATCAAAAGCCGCTGAAGGATTTAGATGATCGATTGCTATGCAGAGATGAGTAATTTCGGAGAGCTTAGACGAGATGGGGGAGATAAGCAGCTGGGAGCGGTGTCGCAAGCGCTGACTTCTGTTGTGGGCTTGCTTTTTGCCAATATATGAAAATGAATTTGACGCAGGCGCTAATGTCAACAGGCTCCCCACAAAGGCCCGGGAGTTAACTGCGGCCGGTGCAAGCTTGCACTTTCACTGAGAGTGAATAGAGAAGAAATGATGTTAAAAAGAAAAAAAAAGAAAAGAGCTGGAGCAAAAGCAAACAGCGCACAACAGCTCCGATAAGCCAACTGTTTGGAATTTGATTTTGGTTTTGGTAAGAAGGCAGGGAGCAGATAAGAGGGATCCGGAGGAACTGCACACAGCGTATGAAATATCACAAAGGTTATGCAGAAGGCTGTGTGTGTGTGCTAGCCTTTATGCATGTGTGTGTGTGTGCACAGCTCCTAAGCACAGCTCTTCAAGGTGGTTAAAGTCCCCTTAGTGACAAACCCAAAAGGAGAAATCTGATTAGCTGAAGATTATGGAGAACTTGACATACACTTGTACCAGTGCAGCAGGTGTGGCTTTGTCTTTTATTGTACACACACACGCACACTCTGCTGATACATACATGTGCTCAGTCTATACCTGTAGCCATTTTACTGCACAGTCACACATGAGATACAGTGTAAATGCATGACTTGCGCAGTGAGACAATTTACATTAAAACACGCCGCATGTGCCGCGATTGCACAATACACAGATAAATGATTCACTCATGATTATGACTTTCTTCCCATGGCATTGTCTCCGATGATCTCCTCCTGACAGGAACCTGAATGACTGCATACTCCAAAATCTGATTTGTTGAGAGCAAATCGGTCAACGTTCAACAATGCGGTGTACACACTGAGAGGAAACGGAAGGCCGTGGCGTCCAAAGTGAGCAACTGAGCCCTTGAAAGAAACTGTGATACTTAATAGTCAAAAGGAAATTCATTCGAAAGAGCTGAATCAGGGAGAGATCAAATAAGACTCATATTTCACTAGGGGTTATGAGGAGTTGTGTTTGCAAGGGCCAAACGCAGATTTTGATTTTTGCTTTTCTCTCTTTTTGTAAATTGTATAAGTTGTATGCATGAAACAGTAAATGTAATGTACCCAACCTATCTGAGCACTAAGACACTCACATACAGGACACCTGTGGGAACTAAACTCTAAGAGGCATTATAATCGCGCTACTACTGTCACCCAATCATAAGCCGCCCCACCTGTTCCTTACCCATGTCACCTGTATCTTTCTTTCATTCATTCTCTGTGCACTGTAATGTCTGAAGTTCACACCGGAGGACTGAAGCCAACAAAGGGCCTGCCAAGTTTCCGTATCAAGATTCAAACAGCCAGCGACCAGACAGGTTGCTGACGGTTTCACAGCGAGCTACGCTGCCGAACACTTAAAGCTACACCCCTTCCCCTCTTTGCTGAAATCATACTGAAACCCATTTCACATAAAATGCAGTGCAACAGTTGACTCTGCCAGTTCAACAGCTTCTCAACTTGTAAGGCCGGAAAGGGTTGAGGAGCGACAGATGTACAAAGTGAACAGTTGGCTTTATTGAAGTTCACTTGGGGTTTATCAGCGTCGGTACACACAGAGGCCCACGAACACTTTGATCTTCAAAGGGAGATGAGCAAGAATGAGGGGCAATAAGAAGATAATAATGCCAATCTACATCCATTACTCCACAGATCACAGGGTTACTTTGCTAAGAAGCTTTTACTTTCCACAGGGGGAACTGTGTTTCATGTGACCACATTGCCACCCAGTGACTGAACTTGAGACTAACTTGCACCAGAGTGATAGAAAGTGCACTATATCTATGACGGCAGCTTAGCCATACGTATTCAGAAAAACAAACATCTATAAAACAATAAAGCAAGTGTGAAGTAACTTTTAGAAAAGCAATATAAATAGTTGAATCTACCTATTCAGTATAATGCAAGAGCGACACCTTGTGGGTAACGTAGTAAACTGAAGTGCATTGCCGTCATACACACTGAGAAAATAATGATCTGTTGTTATACGAAAAAAAAAAACAGCAGGCACATAAGGTCAGTATCATACATGAAAAGACCTGACCATATTATGTTGCAAGGATTAAAGAGCTCCAACTTTGAGTCCACTGTGACGTGAAACAAACAAACAAACAAAAAAAACTGTTATTTCATGCCACTGAGGAAATATCATAATATCCAACAACAGATCCCTACATAGTATTTTCTAGTGCGTCCTGTTTGTCACTGGACGTAACAAGCAGGAGACTGCTGGTATGTCTCAGGACAAGTGTCAAACTCTGACCTCTAGTGGTGT
>JAOXYL010000045.1:9822943-9841071 GCA_028564955.1 Terapon puta
AGAACAGGGATGATCTATGTATGGTGCATCAACACTCGTATCCAGACAAGCACTGGATACGGAGCTGTCTTCTTACAAATCTTATGCACTTCCACCAAGTCAGCAAGTGTTTCTTTTTTTCTGCTTGGACATCAGAATTGTATGATTGCTGAGACCTTGATAAAACAAGAGGCTTATAACTGGTGGGGGTAGGCTTGATGGGAAAGCAGAGCTAAACACCTATAAAAGTAACACCTGAGCACCCGTACATCTGCTCCCGAGGTGGCAATAAATAGTAAGATGATAGTAAGAACTCTGTGTGTTTGCGCGTCTGTGCATGAGAGTGTTTGTGCTGAAACGTGAGTCATTGTTTACCCTTGGAAAAAGTGAGCCGGCGTCCGACATCAAACATTCAACAACACCCTCGGTCCATTGTTCGCAAATTCAGATCAATAAGAACAGAAAATAGAGACAAGCTGGAGCAACAAGACAGAACACCAATGACCAAGAAAAGTCTTGGTTCTTCTGTTTTTGTTGTTTTCTTTTCAAACAAACATTTCAGCCTTATTATTGTACATGGAGACATAGCTGGCCTGCTTATTATTTTTCCTTTCATGTCCTTTCTTTCTTTTTGTTTAGTATTTGTAGTGCAGATTGCCCACATTCACATAAGTTAATTGGCAAATGACTCATGGCATAAATGTTCAGTAATGGTCACTATAGGGAAAGGGAGAAGACAGTCTGGTTCATTCCTACACCTTAACAAATCTAAGGGAAAGACTTGAAGGTGATACATACACACTATCTGCATTGCTTCATGTCATGTAGCAGCCGCAACCGAAGTCTGCGACTGACTTGGAGTCTGAGCACAGCGCAAGTAAGTCTGCCCCGAGAGGCAGCTGGCACGACAGGAAGAGAAGGAGGTGAGAAGTTTGTGTTGCTCGCCAACTGGCCCAATGTCCTTGTAAAAGAAACTGAGCAAGATTGAGTTCCTGGGTGTCATGGGTGTCGTGGAGTAACCATGGCGATGACCCCAAAGCACCAAGAGACTGCTGGACGTATTTCGGCACAAGTTTTATCGCAGCAGGAACCTGCAGTGAAACGCTGTATGGAGGCTAAGAGCAAAGACAGGTGAAGACAATGGTGCATCCTGGTGGCTCAGTTGGATAAGACATAATCTCTGATGTCTTCTTTCCTTAAATCTGTCTCTGCTCTCCGTCCTGCACTTGACAACACAAACTTTCATGATTCATAGTGCTAGGCATTGTGTCACTTTCTGCACGCCGACCTTGTGAAACTTCACAATCAAGTGGAGAGGGAAAAAAATGCACAAAGCTGAATTTGTTCCATTATGAAACTGACGGACTCCAAATGAAGAAATGTGGCTCGCTCTTTGAAAATATTGATTTTCCTCTGCTCTCTGATGGGATGGCTCACTTGCCGTCAAGCTGTCTTTCAATCGGGGTGAGCGCTGAGAAATGCAGAGTGAGGACTGTGGCTGAGGATTTATTGGCCACGCGGGGAGAGTGGCAGATGGGTCACTGAGCCCAGTTATGAAATCAAGACAGGGCTTTCACTGAGAGCAGCTCTGTGTGAGCCACCACACCTGATGGGAAAATGTCTGGTGTTAACACAGTTTAGATGAAAATACTGATTTCCTTTAGCAAAGCAAAGAGGCTGACAAACATGTTAAACCCATGAACTTTTATATAATTGTCTTACATTGACACGAGCAAAACTTGCAATCTACCCAGTATAGTTTAGCTTTATCTCTCTCCATTAATCATTGAAATAACTTTTTTAGATGCTTTCATGAGCCCATACCATCTCAGCCTGCACAGTAATTACCTAACATACACACAAGAATACAACTGGTTTGTTTGCAATTTACAGATGATAATATATGTTACACAAGCTTTATAATAGAGAGTAGTGGTAAAACCTGTTAACTCTCTGGCTACTAAGCAATGCTAATCTACTATATGTACAGTACTGCCATCTGGTGTATAGTATATGGACTGAGTTTTGCTTATGCACAACATTTATGAGGCAACACTGTATGAGGACTCACTGGTGTTGTGAGGAGAATAAACACTTGCGTGGTGCCATTCATATGCACATCAACCTTCCTGAGTGTAAAGCAGATAGCACAGGAAATTACCAGGAAATTGCAGACCAAGATCCAGCCTGTGTCCGATTTTCTCCGCTGACATCTCTTAATTTTCCATTTAGCTGAACCGGAATACAAGTGAGGGGCATTCGCCGTGCAATCCGTGCATTTGTAAGGTGCAACAGATATTAAGACTGACTAATGCTGCAAACTGCTAAAATGGATTTGTAGGAATTTTTCCAAAGTGATAATTGGATTCCCACAAGCAAGATGTAGTTTCACCGAGGGGAGGAGATTGCCCCCAGCTATGATCCCGCAGTCACTGTCAGGCTATCATACAATATGTGTGAAATAGAGCGGGGGAAGGTGCAGCATGTTCTGAGAGTGCACAGCAACATATACAGCGCTGATGTGTGTGCTTGTGCACGTACAAAATAACTTATGTAATTTCATTTTTTTTTCTTAATGGTACATGGCTTAAGTGATGACTCAAACATCTCTCACAAGGTTGCGGCTCCTAATGCGACACCTCCTGACGTGCAAATGGAATCGGAGACCTATTAGTGTCAATCCACGGATACTGATAATCAGTTGCTAAAAGTAGCACTGTTAAAATGATGACACCTTCAGTATAAGATGGATGTTTGATGTTTGTTTGGTTTCTTTAGAGTTAGTTAGGCCCTTAACCCATTAGAACTGGGGCTGTTTCTCATTTGTGTAAACTGGTCTGTGGTTTTAAATAGAACTGGTATGGGAGCTGGTTTCAAGGTGCCGCGTTACAAGGATAATTTTGCTAAATGTATAGAGCCCACTACTACTTGATTTATTGCTTCATAGGCTCCTAACACTGATGCCAACATCCAGCCTCAACCTGTCGCTCCACGGACGACAACCAGCATCTGCCCAACATGACGCAGATGAAATCTACACAAAACATTACTGTAAAAGAAAGTAATTCAAAATCACAACATTGTCCGATCAGTACATGTTCAATGATGTTTATCCACTCGCAGGAGTACATTTGGTGGCAAAAAGGCAGTTTGTCATTCACGTGAGCTTGAGCTGATTCTTCCAGCATTTCCGGGCAGCAAACATTGGATCATCATTAAAGTCACGAGTGCCGACATGAGGGCCGCAGCTCATGCGGCGTGTTTCCACGAGGTGGTTATCACCGGCTTTTTGATGTGCCAGACTCATCACATCCTGGAGTGGAGATAAAATGCAGATGCTCCGAGCACAAGTGCTTTTCATATCCACGGCAGCAAAACCTCCGACACCCAATGGCTGCTAAAAATAATGTTGTAAGTGGTGCAATTGATAATGAAAACAAAGGTTGCTCGAATTATATGTGATTAAGTGCACTTTAAAAACTAATGAGATGATATAAATGATTTAATAAAACATTTAGTCATTTTGTTTTTTTACATGTCAAAGGCACTGCTAACTAAAACCAGTCAGCTTGTGAGTGGTGAAGCAGGGTTAGGATGCCCATTGTATCTCATAATAACAATTCGGTTACAGTTGCTAACCAATTATTATATCCATTAGTTATACTAGGTCCTTGGACATGCATGCATTTCTCGGAGACTATACAGCCATGATTAAAGCGGTAAAGTGGTCTTTTTACCTCCAAGCAGTGGAAAACCTGCCTCTCTTCAATCTGCCTGGTAAAAGCTGCATTCATATTACTGATACAGACAAAAGCATCGTTATATACATTTTCAAGCAGGTATTTTAATGAAAAGCACTCCTATTGCACCTGATGAGAGCTAATTGCTATGCTGCTGACACACACTTTATCCCAAGAGATGATAATAACAGATAATAAAAAACAAAAAATAAAAGCGGTACAACGCTATCGCTGCCACGTTCTAAATCCCTTATCTTTGGCAGCCTGCGAATCAAACCCCATTGTGATACTGTTGGCCACGAGCATGTCTCTGTAATTCTGAGATCAGCTGCTCACATACTGATTGCGGAGGTCACAGCTGACTGCGGGCTCTAATGAAAGTGAGTCTCATCAATGCTTCTATCTGCTCTCATAATGAGCGTCAAAGAAACACACCGTTAACCCTTAACCCTTCAGAAAGGGAAAAAAAAAGGACGCTGTCGACCATTCCTCTTGCAAACAAAGCCTGCCTTTGTGGGTCCGGGGCCCATTCAGCACTGTGTTGGACAGAGGATGACTGCAGCTTAGGCTCGGCCAATATCCTTCCTTATGTTCCATGATCTTTGATGTGTGATAGCACATCAGGTGTCGGTGCTCCCCAGCGCTCTGGTGTTGCTGTGGCCCGGCCAGACACAGATGGGAATCGCTGACGAGCATGAAGCCAACAGGAGAGAACAGCGTGTCTCCGCGCTGATATCAACGTATCGCTGAAGATAAATCAACAACATAGAGCTTTAATATTGGATGATTCTTACTATATATGTGCAGCTAACATGATGCAAAGTAATATAAGATTAGACTGTGCAGTCTTACATGTTGTCGCAGATTAGATTGATCCAAAAGGAAAAATAACAGGAAGGATATTAAGTGTCTGTACTAGGAATTAAGGATTTATTAGCCGTTTATTTAGTCTCATTTCAGGATGTGCAGGTTGGATATGACAAAAGGACTAATTCAATGTATTTTTTCATAATTTTCCCAAAGCTTTTGCACATTTTTTCATAGTTTTCAGATCTAATTATTCAATATCAGATTTTATTTATAAACCATTTTATTACCCTGTTTCAGCTGTATCTGTTCTTTAACATTATTGTGACAGGCTGCAACTCTGGGGATGTGTTACGGTTTCAAAAGTTTCACAAGAAAGGCAAAAACAAAGAAAAACCTGCCGATAGAATCACATAAATTCAATCACTCTTTGAGCTGTGTTTGAGCTGCCAGCATAAAGCACATACCTATTAAGGAGCTCTCCTTTTATATCTGAGCTCAATGTGAAAGTATTATTGCTAATCCCCTAAAGCTTCATAGATTGAAAAAGCACCACAAAACCATTAAGAGGAGCAAAGAAAACTCATTTTGCTGTCCCCAACTTATCAGACTGACATACTGAGCAGCAGCCTTTGCCGTTAATACCTCAAAGTGTGGTGAGGGATGCTTTCATCAACAACCCGCTTTTTCCTGTTTTTCTTTTTTTTTCCTCCTTTTTTTTTAACCTCCTGCTGGCTTCTTTGTCAACTAGAAATGGAAACATGAGAAACAAGTGCGTCATCTTCTAATAAGTTAATTTCCTCCATCTATCAAATAAATTATTTCCTGTGGTGATGAATAATTGGTTTGTAAATGGCTGGTTACACCCAGAAAACATGAAGAAATGGAAAAGTAAAGGCACGATGAGAGGGGGAGATAGCACGTAACATGTAACTAAACCCAAAACCTGTGATGGACAAAGTTTTGTGTGCATGTTAGTGTATATATACATATATGGAAAATCTGTATTTTTTTTTCTCTGTATTCTGTATATTTATGGTTATAATTCATGATATTTCATTTCGATACGTTTATAGTTATGTGCAGTTAATTACTATCTTGTTATGGCTATTATTTTATATGATTTCATACAATAAATTTCTCATTATTTGTAATATATTCTTCTATCTACTTCATATTTCCCACATCTCCAAACAAATGAAATGTGTACACAGATGTTGATTGTTTGGAGTCATCCTGGTTCTAGTAACAATTTTAACCATGTTAAACTTTCCAGTGTCAGCCATGAAATTGCCCTTAACACACGGTCAGCTGGCAAAGACCCTTTACCTTTCCATCAGGCTGCACCACACACACTCATCGGCCCAGAGTGCAGTCGGAGATTAAAAAAAACCCTCCCAAAACAAGCCCGATCACCAGAGCCAGCCCAAGGCTGCTTAGGGCCCCCTGGCCTCTAGGGGGCCCCCAAGAGTGATTAAAAAATAATAAAAGTAATTAATAATTTTTCATATGTGGGAGTGATGATGATTCAAATACCATATATTTTCGTGGACAAAAACACAATATTATGTTAACAGAGTGCAGTCTCCTACTGCCTCACTCCTCTAAATGTCAGAGCTCCCCGAACGTGCGCATCCAGGCGTGCACTGTGCATCATCCTTACAATGTCGCAGTCACACAAAAGAACCATCCCCTCAGGGGCAGACAGAGAGGGGGCAGAGGCAGGGGCAGATAGCAAGATACAGGTATGTTTGCATGTCTTGGTAATGTAACATATTACAGTTTGAATTAATAAATAACTATTTGAGATCTTCCATGGCACAGTGGACAGGCAGTAATAAGTATGAACCACAGTCAGCCATTAGACTTCTTTTAATTCCACTAAGCTCCATAAAAGCCAAATGTTTGTATTGTTGTACTTTATTTATATTTTTTTTCCATTTTCCCAAAGCTTTTGCACATTTTTTCATAGTTTTTAGATCTAAATATTCAATGTCATATTTCATTTATGAACCATTTTGTTGTTTAAGTGCTTCTGTTCTATACCATCATTATTTAAGTATTTGTTTAATATTTATTTTATTTAATGCTGTTTTTGTTTACTTTTGCAGTTCATTTACACATTAAAAAAAAACAAGCATATGGTGTTCACGGTAAATGCTTGGTTTATTTAGTTACTTTTAGTTGGCCCAGATGACATTTAGTATCACACTTAATACTACATCAATTTGAATATTAAATGAAAATCAACCCCAGACTGCTCCTGTAGCTGAATTATTTTCCATTTTTACATAAAAACCATAGATGAGTAAAACATGCTGGGCTGCTCTTCAACATTTTATGTATCGATTTCCTGTGTGCCCAGTAAGTGGGGTTGCTGACTTTGACAAATATGAATTGAGAGTTTTTTTGTTTGTTTTGTTTAGCAAAACTGTTGTTTGCTTTCTTGGCCTTAATGAATCTAATACATCTAACTACAACAAATAGTTCTTGCATCTACTTTTACAAGTGCATCCCTAATGAGTAGAACATGAAATAAGTTAGTATCGTAGGTGTCGGTGTTTGCTCACGGCTCCATGGAGACTCTGATCACTATACAAATGTTGCATTTTACATTCTCAACAGGTATGGCCTGTATTAGGCCTCTGGCTCTTGTTTTTCATTATGCCTGAAGCATCCTGCAATATTGGGTTAGATCACACAGAGCACAACATGAAAAATATCTGCATGAAACATGTAATTTATCAGGCCTTTCGTTAATGAGAATTACAATGGACTCTGGGACTAGGTGTAATATTTATTTTATTTATTTTTATATCTATAACACGAAACGTCATTGCAGAGTTGTCAGTGAGCTGTGTAGCTATAGAAATAATTTTACTTTTAAAAAAAGTAAAGAGTGATCAATAACAATTGTTTCTCTGGTCTGCTACTTGAACTTAAGTCTACCAAGAATCAGTAAGAAAAATTCTCTTTTCATCTTTAAAAGATTAAGGATTAAACATTAAATACTGTGTACTGTGTAAAATGGTCGGTGCACACACACACACACACACACACACACACACCATGTGTGACTCTGTTTGGTGTTTGACCACCATGCACCTGTGGAGAAAGGGAATAACTGATGTGGACCTCAGTGACGACAATCCGCCCAGATCCCATATATATACCTTTCTCCAGAAACAGAACTTTTTCTTTCCTTTCTTTCCACATTCTGCTGGTCGAATGCAGAAAAGCAGATTACAAAGGTAGCGATGTTGCATTAAAATGTGCAGAGAGGCGAGGACTGTAAGGCTAAACATGCACTTTGGTATAGCGATCGTGGGGATGATGGATCAACAAATAACACAGTCTCACAGTCTGAGTTTGCTCTTCTATTAAGTGGCACTCGCCGAAGACGTCTCTTTCCACCTCTATTATTTACCGCATTTATCAATCCTGTGCCCTCTGCCATCGGTAGTCACATTTAATTTGTGAAGGATCCTCTGGGACACAAAGTGACCAGCTTCAGGAGTGAGGATTTGCTGTAATGCACACAATGCCTCATGATGAAAAATTTTAAGTAAAACTTTGTTCACAATGAAAACTCCACAGAATACCTTTAATATTTCATGGTGATTCATGAAGGCATACACTCTCCAAATGGACTATCTATCTTTTCCACTAAACCAGCTCACTTCCTTAGGAATGATTTTCTGGCCTGGCTTTTTGATGCTCCGTCTGCCGGACGCTTGATTGATGACGGCAAACATAGGTTTCTCTCCCCTGAGCCTGAGCCTATTTCTTCTGACACCTTAATAAACCTCAACACACAAAGGAGGACACAAGCGCACGCACATGTGAATAGGAAGACGTAGTGAGATTTTCCTCCCGGCAGCGGTAACCTAATTGGTAATAGCATGTTTAAGAGCTGCTGAGAAAAGAGGGGCTACTCGCAGAATTTCTTATTTTACCTGGACAGGGAAAACTAGAGCATTCTTGGCTGAGTCCCTTTAACTCTCAGGGCACATAACAAGTAGGAGCAGATGGCAAAATTCTCCAGGACTTTACTATGCCTAACTTCATACTTGGATCTTTATACTGCATAAAAATGAAAAAAAGAGACAATTTTCCACCAGTTCCCCTTGTGTAATTTCTTATTTGACCTATATAATTTAACATATATGTGAAATTTTATCAGGCATAATAAATACAATTTTAGCAACTATTAGATGAATAAGAGTTGCAGAATGATGCTCTCTTTCCAACACACAAAACAGAGACAAAAATGCCTATTGACACTCAAGGAACTACTTAACTTGATGGATGAGAGGTGAAATATCTTCAAGAACCTCCAGGAAGTCTGGTTGATTTTCTTTCAAGAAATTAGCATGACTTGGACTGTTGTTGTTTTTAGTATTCAGTTTGCAAAAAGAGGTGGATATCTGCACCTGAGTAGGTCATTGGGCTAATATAAAAACCTCAGAGTGTTTGGATCCATGACGAAAAAAATGGACATCTTCACGTCAACCCTGGACCTCGAGGGGGCAGGTCCACTCCAAATGCCACGATCGAGTGGCGGCACGTGTTCGGCCGAATGGATAAAAGGATAAATGGAGTTGTTACTGTCGCAGCTGAGAGGTAATTGGGATCAGAGGCGATGCATGGTCATATAATGAGGGGTTTCACGGAGGAAAGCTTGGTTTCAAGACACACACACAAGAGGATCATCTGAAGGAGTTGTGCATGCATTCTTGTTGCGCTGGCTGCATCTTTCTGAGATACGTGATTGCACATTAACCATATGCTTTAAAGAACAGCACAATTATCCTTTTATTGTAAATAATGCAACCAAGCATATCTGTTTTCACATAAAGAGCAGTAGCTGAATGATAAACTAATGAAGGTAACTGTTTGATGATACGACACCCTTTGTTAAAGTTTTATAGCTCATGAAAAGAAAAAAAAAAGAATAGACTTTGGATATCCAAGTTCCCCTTTCTGTTTAGTTATACATATTAGTAATTCAATAATAAGTCAATGGAAAATATTATGAGCAAGTAATTCTTGAATAAAGACAACAGAAATACAACATTTTGTGAATCCAAATCACTGTTTATGACAAGACCACCTGTACTCTGTGGAAAAACGCACTACAACTGTTTTTAACTTTTCATGTACAATTGATAGCAAGTCATTTGGCCTGGTGTGTCAATTGTTAGAAGCACAGCCATTAATGCCTCTGGCTATATTTGATTAAACTTCTGACCTTAATGATGAGCCATCTGTGCCGATTATCACCAGCAATTCATCAACCCCCCGTGGCGCTGAGCTTTTACAGGCTCGCAATCCTGTTTCCAGTCAGACTTGCAAGGAGACATTGTGTTCGTAAACTAAATCTAAGAATGTAAATAATGGAATTTAAGCGGCATTGTCTTTTCCAAAAAACATAGTTGCAATAACTAATAAATCAATTGTTGCAGATATGGTTTATTTTAACAATGACTGATTTTGTACTAAATAGATGGCAAAATCAATTTAAACAATAATACCAGTGAAGTGTGTAACTTCATCTAATTACAGGAAGTTGAATTAATTGTTTCACTGTTGGGCGTCGAGGAAGAATTTCATCATGGTCTAATTTGAGAATAAAACAGAAAAAAAAAAGATTTTCTGTTGATTGTTTTTTTTTGTATCAGGAGCTCGTCATCTTATCATGCTTCCCCTGGTCACTCTGAGCCTTTAATAGAGTCCATCCACACCCCCTCCAAAAGCCACAAATGCTCACTAAACCTTGCAAACCTTCGCTACAGCAACTCTCATGGCAATAAAGCAATTTCAGTTCCACTTTGAGACGGTGGGCCATGAAGCTACGCCTGCTGTGACATCTGCAGCCCACTGAAATACCAATATGTTCTCTCCTCCGCAGATTTATCTGTCTCAGTTTGCTCGATGTGTCCTCCACACGGCTTACACTCGCATTTTTGCTGGTAAGATACAAATCCCAGTGATTTAGTCAATTTTGGCTTTGCTTTACACAGCCATATGGCTTCATGATGGCAGCAGTCACTCATCTTCATGTCATAGCTTTATGTGTCCCACTTAAATGGGATTCATCCCTCCGCTCAGCGACTTCAAAGAGCTGCTTCGATTCCATTCATTGCATATGCGCTCAGTTACTTTGCTGAAAGCCCGAACCTCTGAGAAATGTCATGTGCTCTTGTCCCTGGTACACTAACTTGTAAATTACTCTTGACACCTGCTATGATTAGCGAGGTCACGGCACAGTAGTTATCTGCACTGATGTCAGGTCCACACTGACACAGTCAACTGTTCCAGATCCACCCCGTCATGCTCGCATGAACCCACACAGATGAGAAATGTGAAATTTTGGCATTTTTCTTTAAGGTGGAAGGAGAACTCGAGAGCATCATGGTTAGGCCTCGCAATATATTTCTTACTTTGTATTTCAGCTGCATGTGGACTGATTTAAGAAGCAGTAAACAGCTGTAGCTTTAAAAAATGATTAAATACAAACTTGATCTGAATGGCTGGAGGAAAATGCATGAAAAGTATGGAGGATTGTCGGGGCCCGGATTTAAATCCTCCATACATCCATTATGGGAGAATGAAAAAAACATCCCTTTTGAGTTGCATGTAATCCATACACAATTGCAGTGGAGCGATCAGACAGGACAATAAGCACAGAGGATGGAGACCGCAAAGGTCAACCCCATATGTAATCCAGAGGAAGAAATAAGGAGGAAATGTAGGATCTCATCAAGCTTACACTGACGTCATAGTTTCAAACCTTGATTACGGCGTGAAATTCCTGCCGCTCCAAATATTTTAAAATCCACAGAACATCCCACAGTATTGTATTTGTCATGAGCTGCCGTTCTGGGGCACAGTGCTTTAAAGCACGGCGGACGTCATCTCCTTCTCTTCAAGCCGAATGTCAGAACACTTCATGGACACCCCTGACACATCTCAGGACACTATTTACTATGGAAACACAAAGGTCCTCTGCACGGTGGCAGACCAAATGAGTGCAACAGAGTCACATCTGTTGTTTTCTCTCCTCAGTTTACCCTCCATAAGGCCCATCTAACCACATCAGTTCACTTCAACAAAGGCAGGTACGAGTGTCACAGAGAGTTATGTAAATGCAAGTAATGAGGTGTGGATTCTTGCTCTCGGTGGCATAATGTGACAGCGAAAGAATACTTATTGGGTAGCATTTGGTGTGAGAAAAGAGTGGGTTGACCGTTCTCTCAAGGAGCGCTTTAAGCCGGTGTAAGAAGGAAAACGCTCACCACCACAGCATAGACCTCAGTTTCCTGTGTTGATTTGTCACTATTTGCTTTGAGCACAGTTGTTGTAGTCACACAACAACAAGCCGAGGTGATTGCAGTGCATTACAATGCATTTTAATGAATCATAGTTCATGTGAATCTAAAGGCAACAATGCTGACACCTTCCTGGTTGTAATCTGTTGTGTGTTTAATATCATTCCAGGACATTCATATTTCATTACTGCTCCATTTACAAATCACCCCCTCAATTACACAGCCCAAAACACATGGAAGGCTTCAACAGGAACAATGCTCTTGGTTTGTTCAATATTAAAGATTCATTAAGAGGCGGGCGAATGCTTTATTGAAACAGGGTTTGCTGCTGCAGCCGCAGGCAGCCGGGCTCTCCGTCTCTGTCACTGCGTCCCTGACTGCGTTTGACAGCCCACCTCTGCGCCCTCTCGCTTTCTCGCGCTCCCTCTCTCAGTTTGCCTCCTTTCTAGATCTCCTTGCACAGCCATCTGTCGCCAATCCGATCCGCGTTGCCAAGCAAACATCATGCAGGCCTCATAGATACAGAAGTCTAAATCCTGAGCTGTTTCTCACCGGGCATTATGTAAATAAACAAATGATTACTTCCTCTTCCATGAGGACACAAACAAACAGAGGAACAAAATAAATATATCGGTAAAGAAACAATGTGACTTTCTGACTTGCTGCAGCCTTGTCGTGCCAATACGAGACATATTAAATTTCCACCACTGCTGTAGGAACAAGGAAAAGGTTCACCTCTGTGTTTTAAAGGAATAAAGGAATAAAGGAAAGACACATCCACAGGACAGCTGACAGTCAGTATGTATGCACAATGTAAGTGACACCAGTCTGGCTTCCTGCCCATGCACACACAGGAATCCCAAAACAGGCAGCTGCGAAGATATCAAAGGGGAACGGGGAAATGCATGCAAAAGAATGGATCCAAGCAGGGGAGCCCGAATGAGATTTCAGAGGCAGCCATATCTGTCTGGATTTTTGTGCGGTAAGATGCTGAATTGTAGTTTGGGTGACTAAAAGGTGAGCGCAATGTCACCTCTCACAGAGGAAAGTAGCAGCGTTATTGCAATTTCAAAAAAAGCAGCTATTGCTTCTGGCCTTAACACATACAAGCTTAAAACAGCAGCTGGTAAAAAATACATATCAAATCATGTTTGGCCCCTGCAGGGAACTACTCGATATGATGAACCACTTTACTTTAAGGAGCACATAAAAAGTAAATAATGGCTAAGTAATGCGTTATTAATGAGTCGTTACTATTTTCGCGACGCTCCGCCATTCACAGTTAATCAGGAACAACTCATGAAGAAAGTCATTATTCTGATTCACAGATTACCAAATTATCTTATTCATTACCTAATGATTTATTAATACAACATCTCAGGCTTCTCTCTTGTAAGTCCTCATTATTCAGTACACAGTCAAGACGTGTCCCTCCAGAAAAAAAAAAAAATCAATAGGTTTCAGTGGCTGACTGTTTGGTGGAGCGGCCACGTGTGATAGAGTCAACCATGTGTCCAAACAAACATAATATCCACTCAAGGGGATTTAAATGTAAAAGTGACCACTATTACTTACTTATATATACTTATATATATAAAAGGCAGCTTACATAGAAAACATAAACAAAAGCACAACCACGTTCTGATGTTTGAGTTGCACAAACACACAGTATCCATGTTATTATCTGGGCTTTAGGCACAAGCACATCTGTGTGTGTGAGCGAGGGAGAGAGAGACTCAAGGCAGTGACATTTAAGCAGGATAAATATGCACATCCATGGCACCGGAGATAATCCCTACAGGGCCACAAGGTGCACATTGTAAGCATGAATAAAGCCAATCCCACACAAACACAGACGCACAGACAGACAGGTGGAAAGACCTCACTCACGCCAGGTTACTCTGACACCAACTAAGCAAAATGGACATTCAAATGAGCCCTTTGTTATGCTGACCAACTCTCTCTCTCCACCGCCCGTGCACTCCTCCACGTTGCTGTGTGCATCTGTAACATCTGTCGTGTGCTGCAAGTGGCTGTGCGTGCCACGATGACTTTCAACAGGCCAATTCCTAGTTAACAGACCATAATAAAACTCAGAGAGGCGGCTTTGAAACCCTGATAAAAAGGTAGAATTTCTCCCTGATGACATCCAATTAGGTTTAAAGAGAGCGTTCTCCTTTTATTCAAAATAAATGAATGCCTGGCGAGTTCAAACCACAGTGTGCGCACAAAAGGCTTCACAAGAAATGGACTGAATCATCGCAAAACAGCTCGTCGGTTAAATGCAGCGACGGCGGTCTCATTATTTTTCACCAGTGGTGCTTGCAACATAAATTTAGAGCAGAAGACTAAAAGCTAAAACGCAGTCAGGGAAAAAAATGTTTAATTTAATTGGGGAAAATGTAAATTGACTTTCAGGATACACGTAAGATGAAAGAATTGTTTATTTTGTGACGTTGCTGGTATGTATTCTGTGTTGTCTCAAAGATTGGCTTCGCATAAACTAAGCCTAAGGGATGGTCAAATAAATACTTTATGCCATACTTTGTGTGAGAAAAAAAATTGCATTAATGTGAATTATAGATCGGCACCTGTTTCTGCTTTTAAAGTCATAATACTGAAGTAATGCGAAATAAAGAATAATGTGCCCATTTTTACACGATTTATGTGCCAAGAGGCAGGTCGCAAAACAAGTTGAAAAGGCCCCGTGTTCACTTATCAACAGCAGAAACGAGATGAGGGGAGAAAGATGAGATGGATTCAGATCTCTTATGTGCTTCAGACACTCTTGGCCCACTTTGATGTCGCCCCGGCTCATGTAAATTAAACTGTTAACCCTAAACACGGTCTTTGGATTTCATAGGACTACAGCAAGAGGCTTTCAAAGGCTGCTGTTGTGCAAGAAACAGAACAGTGTGAGATTGAGCAAAGGGACACATGTGGGCAAAATCTCAGACTGAACAGAGAAAAGTCAATTTCAAGCCTCTTATGGGCGCAAGAATTAGGTTTTGTGAACCCTGGAAGCAGGGGGCCTCCACATGAACTCATTTCTATATTGTGCTCTGGAAATGCGTCTGCTCTCACCACTTTCTCTGTACCTTTTCTGTACCTGCCTTATTCATGGTGCAGGAATATGGATACCTATTTCAAACACACACTGATAGGTGTTTTCTTCATAGATGAGCCAATTGTGTATATTTCAAATGACACTGCAATTTGAAGTGTGGAAGATTTTAATGGCATACAACTGGAACATGAAAAAATATGCCACACTACTACAGCTATTGGCAGATAAAGCAAAGGGCATCGACTGGATTAAAGATGGTGTGTGGCTTACAATATTAAACATTATTACAAATCTAATCTAATCAAAGTGTGACTGAAGCATTTTAATGCACAATAGCTTTAGAGGAGGAGAAATACGCACGTCATCAGCTGGGCAGACGACAATTATATGTTCAGATGTTAAATCAAGATAAGAGACAGAGGGCTGAAGCCTGTAACTATTTAAGTCCTTTGTCAAATAGCGTGATCTAAATGCAATCATATCTTCAGACCTAAAGAGTCATGTCGCGAAAGCCAAGTTAAGGTTCCTTCGAGTTATAATTCAGCTTTACAAGCAGTCTGAGCAGTGGCAGGTGTCTCGGCTGTAGTTGGTAGAGAGGTCCATGTTGTGCAGATGGCTGCGCATTCTGTTTACACCTCTCTTCGAGAACAGTACTGCGGCCAGATCTTTCTCCCCTGGCCCCCGTGTCTGAACGCTAATATATTAAGTGTATTGTACCACAGCCTCCTTCACACACATACCAATACAGATGGCCCTATGAAGAGCATCATTCACTAAATCAAGTGAAGTTTGGTTCAAAATAACCGCTTTATTTTTTTACAAATATCTCTCAGCCATCTGACAATCGCCTGTTTTTCAAAGCACGACCATTAATATGCAGACAGCATTATGGCCTTCTGATTCACAAAGGCTAAAAGCAGCTAATTCATCTGAACATTTAATATTCCTGTGTGAGATTAATCAAGACCATTTCGAGTCAAGTATCATGCTGAGCACAACTTTGGCAGTCTGGTACCAAATCATCAATTTGTGTCGGTAATAATATTGAGCTCCTCTGCACCAAGTTTTAATCTAAGAAGCGGCAAAAAGATCTTCAACAGTTAACGCTGTGTTATTTATTCACTCCATTAATTTCCCAATGATCATATGTCTTCATTTTCAGCCCAGCGAAAAAAAGCATATGGATTGCTGTGGCACAAAACTTAAAAAGTAAAGTATACTTAAACACACTTATCACATCATTGATCTTTGTTTAGAAGGTATCGGTAGAAAAATGTTATCAATTAGTGACGAGTTCTGCTGATGTGTCAGCAGGGTGGTAAACAAAAATAAGTGGCATTTGAGCTGACAGAATGTCAGTAACTTTCCAATATTCATTATATGCAAGTGTTGCAGAAGAATGGGGGTTTAATTGTCTATTTTGCTTGTGGAAGAAACATAATTGTAGGTCTGAAAGAGCAGCTGCAATTTTCCACCATTTGAAAGGAGCTCTGCAAACCACATAATGTGACGTTTAGGCTCAGTGGAGCCGGAGATCTAAAATGACAAGTTAAATGAAAACAGAGCCACTGTATGAACAGAGAGGCTGCGTTTATCTGCAATGAGTGTTGATTCAAAGATTATAACTCCCGAGGGGCAATGCTGCCAGACACTACGCGGTGAGTCACGGGCGACCATGCAAGGTGGTCGGTGCTACTGACAGCTCATTCAGCCGGAGCCCACCTGAGAAATCTGAGCCGACGTCTGCCTCCCTCCATGAGCCACATTATCTATCATCTCTAGGCTCCGAAAAGGGGAGTGAAAAGCAATTGTGGGGATTAGAAAGGTGCACACAGTGGCCGGGGGCTGCACGGCTCAGCCTGCACTCTCGCATGCAGTCTCTAGGAAAGGTGCACCAATAGAAAGCAAATTTTATTCATCATGGGCGATAGATGCACTTAAATGTAGATTAGAGTTCACATGTTTGAAACACATCTCGTTGCTGTGAGGATGTCACATGTGCCGAGGAACTTACAATGTGTGGAAAAGTCACTGCTTAGACAAGACAACTGATTGTGAAGCTCATATCTGTTCACTGAATATGAAGCTACTGCTGGCAAATGCAAAAATGTAAATGTGATGGATGATATGACACTCCCGTTGGAGTCGCATATGCTGATTCTGAGAGGTATGTCAGTTGTCGGCGTGTGCGATATGTCACCGTTGCTGCTGAAGGACAATAGCGGGAAAGTGATATCTGCCAACGAAACAGGAGCGATAGCTGTCGCCGCAGCACATTCGTCAATAGAAATGCGAGTGAGGGGTGGCGTGTGAAGGAAGAAGATGAATGACATACTGTCGTGGCATTAGCTGGTAGACCAGCAGCAGAATATTTTAAGTTAACAGTGACGAAGACTCAGCCACTCTTCGATCTCTATGAGCAGCCTCTTGACTTAGCTTAGCACAAAGAATGGAAACGAAGGGAAAAAGCCAGGTTCTGTCAAATGATAACTGAATCTGCTTCAGACATGCATATCAACAAAACGTAGCTCAGGTATCGAATGCAGAAGTGCTAATTGTTACAATCATACTTGGCCTATATATGTCTAAAATGTATATGTCTGGGAGATTTTTCCCTCTCTCCCCCGCCTAATGACGGGTCTCAACCTTTGTGGCTCGTGACCTCTGACGCTGAATCAGTGTGTGTTTATGAGCTGTCGTCACAGGTTAAGAGGCAAAGAATCGTTTCTCCCCCCCAGATTGTTTCCTTCGGAGCATTCTGAAAGCCCCCTGGGAGGTGAAAAATAAAAAGGGAAAGATTACATGTCATTGTTTTGACCTTTGGGAGAGTCCTCGACCTCCAGATTGGAAATCGACCAATCAACAGTGCTTACCTTCCTCATCTCAGAGTATGCATAAAGACATGGTGGGTTAAGATATATATATATGATTTTTGAATAAAGTAGACTCCACGTTGCTCATATAAGTTATCAAAACATGAAAATGCTAATGAAAACAGTCATAATAATTTTTAGAGCAACACTAAACTATTAAATGTGTTTGAATTTCACTTCTCTCCTTTCTATCTCTCTTCTCTCGATACATTTTGGACTAGTCGTGTTACTCCAGTGTGTGTGTGTGTGTGTATCTGAGTGTGTTCAAGCACTTTTATCCACTTTATGTGTGTGTGTGTGTGTGTGTGTGTGTGTGTGTGTGTGTGTGTGT
>JAOXYL010000045.1:9848631-9865410 GCA_028564955.1 Terapon puta
AGCATCAAGTCCTGATAAACAAACAACATGCTCTACGTCTTGGCTTTCTCTTTACTGTCAGAACTGCTTAAGCTTTGAATTGACGTCCAAACCCAGCTGTTTGGGGGGAAATGCATATTACCTTACCTGTAAAGCAACTGGACTGCATACTGCATACCATCTCTATCAAAGGGTGAAGAAACTTTAAAACATGAATATGATCAGCCACAGTTTGCTGAAGAGATGTTGTGGATTGCTGGGAGCTAAAGTTCAGATTATGTTGGAGCTTGGACTGCAGTACAGCATGTGTCCACCATTAGCACTGGTGCCAACACGGTGATATGACTGTCCAGGAGTGGTGGTGGGGTGTGTGTGTGTTTGTGCGTATGTGTGTGTGTGTGTGTGTGTGTTGGGGGTGGGGTGGGGGTATCATATTAAAACTATTAAAACCAACGTCACAATTCGTGAGTTTTGCCACCAGCGTCAAAAGTGGTTTTTAATCTATAACTAAATAAATGGACCTTCAGACGTGCGTAAAAGCGCTTCCACACGGGTTACCTACCTCAGACTAATTGGCCATAAGTTAGAAAGTCCACATGGCTGAAGGAAAATCATTTCCTCAGGGCACTCTCTGGGTTTTACAAGGCTCAGTCACTTTTATTCAGCCATCACCACTGAGCCTCCTGCGAGACACTCTTCAGTGTGAGTTTGGTCACAGTGCGGAAAAGGCCATTTGAAATTATTTTCGGAGAGTAAAAGCTGCACTGAGCTTCGCCTCTGGCGTGTCCACCCTTTTTTATGTGCCCACGCTGTTAATGGCACGTCAGTTAAAACTGACATCTATATAAAAAAAAAAACTCCTGGCGCCCACTTCATTTGCACTTTACTCAAAAAGCTTCCACTCAGGTGCCATTAAAAAGGCGCGCTCGCTCCTCACGGGGCTCCGTCAGCGCGCAGGGGTGGGTGTCAGTATCGCACGGAGGGAGAGGCGGCCTCTCTCCTCGAGCAGAGGTGAGTCCTCCGCACCTCCTCGGCGCCGCTCCTGTGCGTCCTTCAACGCGTCGGCGCTCTCCAGCCGGAGACAGCCGCGGCGCGCAGCACGCCGGGAGCGCATCGGAGCCAAGCGAGCCGCAGCCTGTGCGTTATTTTACATCTTTCTTCACGCCTCCCCGTGCGTAAGGCAGGCTGCGTTATGGGATTATTAAAAGATAAAGGGAAACCCGCACTCGCAGAGAGGTTTCCTACTAGACAAACTTGGTGAATATTTGGAGACGAAGATGGTGAATCTGCCGTAAACACTGAAATACTTTGATCCGCACAGAAGTGGCGCATTTTGTTACACAGAGAGATCATATCCAGCAGGTAAGAATGCAGCTTTTGTTGACTTGGAGTGTTTGGTGAATTGACACATACGCGTGTCAGCATAGACATACTCAGATAAAAACACCAGGTCAATGTGATTATTCCAGTCAAATGAAGTTTGCAGAAAGTGGACATGTTAAGCTCACGGTACATTGTGTCTCAGTAATTTTCCCAGTATGAGATTTTACCTGGTGAAATGGGGATGTTCTTGCATGCACACTGGGACACGTCTGATTTCATACCACAAAATCTGCAGCTGTCAGGGTTCGCAAATGAAATTCTTTGACTCCATTTTCTCACTTTGTCTTCCACCAGCTGCGTGATTAACTGTGGATTCATCTATTCAGCCGTCTGATCTTTCTTACCTCTAAAAAGCTAAAAGCCAAAAGTTAGAGCAGAATTCGCGGCCTTGAAAAGTGGAGACGAAAAATGCCCATGCTAAAACAAAATTAAGAATTTAAAATTACCACTCAGTTAGAAGAGTCTTTCAGCAGATGTCCTGATAGCAAATCACATTTTTCTTTCTTTTGGACCAACTGGGTTGTTTTGTACTGAAATAATACCTGTTGCACTTTATGCACATTGATTCAACAACATGAATTTAACATTTCACCAAATGATATCTCATCAAAGTGACAAAATATTACTCATAGCAACAGTGATCGGGTACTAAATGCTTCAAGGAGGCATTTTGTTTGATTTCAGTGGTGTGTGTCTGTAGGAATAATTGATTACCATATGCTGGTTTATCTTATGCAACACAAACAAAACTGTTTATTTCAATGGCTCTCCAACTGTTACGTTACATAATATTCTGTCCATCCAGCTTTTGTCTCCTTTTCACCAAAAAAAAAAAAAAAACAGGACTCCAGGCAGTGTCCATCCCAGGCTGCTGCCGTGGTGAAAATGATAAACTGGCACCAGCAAAACCTCTTATGTTATTGGCACCAGACGAAGTTGTCAGAGTATGTTTGCCTCCTGTGCGCTGGCTGCGACGAGCACTTCAATCTGACGGTGGCAAGGCTATTGGCAGTACAGTGATTCCCCTCATTCAATTACTTAGGCTGGGATTAATTTACATCCGTGCCCACCCCCTAATAAATTGCAGCAAATGTGTCAGGAGAGAGTTTGGTCTAAGCCATCGCAGCTGATCATTTAGCGGCATGTGAAGGGCAAAGCATTTCCCCCGGGAGAGCTGATAACTGTAGGGTGTGCACAGTGATTTCCCTTGGTAGCAGTGGTGGACCAAATAAACACACAAATAATGTTTGGTGGTGAGGGAGAATGAACTGCCGAAGACCCTGCGGTGCTCTTCTTTACCATGTTATCAATCAAGTCTGTTCTCACGTAAAAGGATTTCCATACAAAATCTATGTAGGCGCCTCTGGCCATTAGGGTGATTAGAAAAGGACGTATTCTTTTTCCAAACTAACAAACATATTGTGAGATCTGAGAGTCTTTTTTCCTGACTGATACCAGGGATTTATAACATCATGGATGCTGTATGGTGTCTGGCTGCTTGTGCGCACCGCCTTCTGATGCAAAAGCTCCACATGACAGCCTCATTACATTCAGATCAATTGGTTCAACATTCATCAGCGAGGGGTCCGAGCAGAGGATGGAGCAGAGATTACATTGAATATTGATGAAGATGATGACCATGGATCTCACCTTTCTTATTCTGGGGGAGCATAAAATCAATATCAAAATCCATATCAAGTGAAATGGTTATTTTATTCTGTGTGGACTAGGCCGTAACTGTCAGGACTGTAGAAGTGATGTATAATGAAAAGGTTAGTTTACACTGTTACTGATATAAATCTTTCTGCATGCAGGTGAGATGCCTTAATCCTTAAGAGACAGGCTGAGACGGTGAGGCATCATGGACTCCTGGATCTTCCCATCGTCCCCTCCGAACCTGTCGGAGCACCTCATGTATGACAGCTTCATGCAGGGCAACGAGTCCGACCTCCATGGCAACTACACGGACCACAGCTTCAACAGGACCAGCACGGTGGTCATCACCTGCATGTACTTCCTGGTTTGCACTGTGGGACTTTGTGGAAATGCCCTCGTCATATACGTCATCCTGCGCTACGCTAAGATGAAGACCGTCACCAACATCTACATCCTCAACCTGGCAGTGGCTGACGTGCTCTTCATGCTGGGCCTGCCGTTCATCGCCATCCAGTTGGCGCTGGTCCACTGGCCTTTCGGGCCCGTGCTCTGCAGGGTGGTGATGACCGTCGACTCCCTGAACCAGTTCACGTCCATCTTCTGCCTGATGGTCATGAGCATCGACCGCTACCTGGCTGTGGTGCACCCCATTAAGTCCACAAAGTGGCGTAAACCGCGCATGGCCAAGACTATCAACTTAACAGTGTGGGGGGTGTCGCTGATGGTTAACCTGCCCATCGTCATTTACAGCGGCATCATCACAAAGCACAACGGCTCCTTCTGCACCATCGTGTGGCCTGAGCCTCAAGAGGCCTACTACACAGCATTCATGTTCTACACCTTCATCCTTGGCTTCTTCCTGCCCCTCATGGTCATCTGCCTCTGCTACTTGTTCATCATCATTAAGGTCAAATCCTCGGGCATCCGCGTGGGTTCCTCCAAGAGGAAGCGCTCGGAGAGGAAGGTCACTCGGATGGTGTCCATCGTGGTGGCAGTGTTTGTCTTCTGCTGGCTGCCTTTCTACGTCTTCAACGTCACCTCGGTGACGGGGACCATCAGCACCACCCCCGTCCTGAGGAGCACCTTCGCATTCGTGGTGGTTCTCGGATACGCCAACAGCTGTGCCAACCCCATCCTCTACGCCTTTCTGTCGGAGAACTTCAAGAAGAGTTTCCAGAATGTTCTGTGTCTTAAGAAGGTGGGGGGGTTGGACGAGGTCGACCGCAGCGACAGCCGGCAGGATAAGTCTCGCATGATGAATGACCCGACGGAGACCCAGAGTACTCTGCTGAACGGCGACCTGCAGACCAGCATCTGAGTGGAGGGTAATTGGACTCACTCACGCAGACTGAAACTAATAACACTTCTCATCAGCATCTGTAAGGTCACATCACAGCGGAGGACATGATTAAATATTGAGCAGGGAGTTCACAGAGGAACATGTCCCCTGTTAAGACGGACAAAGCAGCAGCAGACGTTAAAGATAAGAACCCGTGGAACAGCACTGTTCCTCTGTCTCCTTTGACACGTTGTTGGATTTCCCTGATTGTAAACAAATCCATTATAACATAATCAAATATTTGCTCTGTGCTGTAAATGAAATCTGTCTGACTGTTTATTCTCAGTGTATTGACTCAGAGGGAACGCTGGCAGCCACTTGCAATTGGTGCCCTGGGTGGTGTGAATTTTCCCTGGAGACCTTGGATTATATACATAGTTTACAGCAGAGGGCCTTTGCCAAGTTTCCACAGTCCTGTATGGTGTAAAAAAAAAAAGTAGACTGTGTTCATACAACATACAACAACATACTGTTCTCAAAACCACCTATCTTATCTCTGTTTTCTCTTGAGGGTCATTTTTCTCTGTAAATACCTGTACAGGAAACGGGCAAAGAGACAAAGAGTGCGAGGCTTTTATATTGAGCGTCATTTTGTTTCGAGACTCTGACTTGTGAACACGTGGTGATTTTTCTCAGATCCTTGTGTGCGACAGGATTATGCAACCAACTTCACTTGTGATAGAAATGTATCAAATGTTAATGTGAACAACAGTCTTTAGTCAGCGGGCACATATTTTGCACTGTGTCATTCTGCTGCTTCATTACAGCTACATGCATAATTTATATTACATTAACCATGCCGGCTCGGTCGCTGTGCCGAGCCTGCCTCTAACCAAAGTGCTGCTAATATGTATAGAAACTCAATTACGATGTTGTATAGTGTAATACAAAGTAATGTCACTGTATGCCTGTTTCCCTTGCATTGAATTTCGGTTGTTTGTCACGGCTTATTTACCATTATTTATGCATATCACAGAATAATGTTGCTGTTATTGTTTGCACTTGGTACAGGAAATGCTTTTATCACAAATGCCAGACTGCACAAAGCCAAATTATTCTCTACGGATGCTGAGCAGTGGCTCAGATTCATATTTTCATGTCATATGAGAGCATAAAAGCTGCTTATGTAAAGTTTTAGCGAATTCGTATTATGTTACACACTTTTCCTGTTCAGAGCTGTGGAGTGTGTCAGAGATCACTGGACACAGGATGACCACTGTTTTGTATAAGTTTTAAGATGCAGAAGTAATCTGGAAGTAGTTCACAATGAATTAAGGTGGATTTTTTTATTTTAAACACATATTCAGCTTGTTATAATTTCACTGCGTTTGTGTGTCTTTTCGGGTTCCTCTGTTTCTCGATTTTTCTTTGACTTTGCGGACGTGAGGGGCTCAGTTTGATGCATTCTGGCCGCCATCTCGAGCCGCTTGTCAACACTTTGTATGCCGACCCCGACCTCTCCTCTTACAATCTGTGCCATTTCACATTTCGAGTGCGGTCCTCTTCTCCGGTTGTCTGAGAGATGCGAATTTGTGAAGGGCTAGAACACTTATCCTCAAGAGGCTCTGGTGTTCCTTTATCACCGCCACCGCTGTGTTGCTCCGGGAGTCCACGACTCACCCCGCCGTCCTGTCGCTCCTCGCGCTGTCAGATCGCTATCTGTTGGAGTTATTGAACCTTTTCCCTGCGTGTGCAGCTTCCCTCATGTACACCAAAGCCACTGACAGATTGTGATCAATGTGCGAAGAATCCTGAGTGTGTGTGTTGCATTGAAAGTGTGAAGTAAAATGTGTCGCTGTTGACACACATGTACATATAAATAACACTCTAATCGCGTCATTTTGATCTGCGTACATGTTCCTCATGCCCCAGTATTGCGATAATCAACAGACAAACAAACACGCGCAACGCAAACCAGCAACTATGACTAATAAAATTCCATGTCCAATCACTTTCTCTGCAGCACTGTAGAATTTCTTACCTGGACTGTAACATCATATTATTACTAAAAGACACGACACACCTCTTGTGTCCTATATTTCCATAGCAACAGTGACCAAGAGTGTCGGTCCCATGGTTACTTCCATTAGCATAATAATAATAGAGAGATGACTCTGGACATGAATTATAAATGTAGACACCGCTCGGTTAACCAAAGAAAAAGAAATAAAAAAAGGCTGCGTTCAGGACACCCCCCCCCCCCAACCCCCCATCAAACACACACACACACACAAACACACACACCGAGCTGTGAAATCAAACACCCCAGTCCCATCAATCGTGATTCAAATGTATCGTTTGTGGTAGTGTGCTGTACAAAATGTAAATCGAACCAACACCTTGCTTTGTGTGTCATAACAGAAGACATTAGAGAACTCAACAATATCACAGATTACTGCTAATGCCTTCGCTGTACAGTATCATCCAGCTGTTGTGGAGTTGTTGTAGTAATTTAAGACTAAGATTTAGATATGGTTTGGAAAGCCTCTTCTTAAAACAGTGCATATATTTTCTTTTTAAGGTTTTTTTTTTCAACCTTTTCTGCATTTCTTAAGATTGTGTGGCAGATTTTGTACTTGTCATCTGTTTAGTGTGGTTTATATGATGGGCCTTATTTGAGTTGTTGCGTCTCAGTGAGCTCTGGAAAGTTTTACCACCGTTGAAGGTTTTTAGTGTCTCTGTAGAGTGAATGTTCTACCAGTTTCTGCTCTGTTCAATTATACTGAAATACTAAAGTATGATGGAGCAAACAAAGATTATGTACAGTTGTGTTGAAACTAAATAAAGTACTAAGTGACATAAAGTTTTTTTTTTTTGGTGCAATATTGTGGAATGTCTATCTTTATGGAAAAAGAACACTAAAAGACACAAAACCTTTAAAAAAATACCCTGATTTGTTCATGAAGTGAATTAGAAATTTGGATTTCCATATGACAAAAATCTCCAAAATAATTACAAATCATACATGCATGAACTAAAGCATGTCACTTAAAATGTTTTTAGGTACTATTAACGTCTGCTGTCAGTATTAAAACAATTTTAGCATTAGTTTCTTTCACAGAACGTGTACACATTGGATTGTGTTTCCATGTCTGCATTACGTTCAAGCCTGAATGTAGGCTTTTTTTTTTTTCCAGAACTCATCTGAACTTATTGATTTCACCACAAGATGGCGCCATAATCAAAGGCATAAAGAGCATCTCCAAGGTCAAAAATACAAGAGTGGGAGTAATTTTTTGAATGCGTGTATTACCATATTTCACCATTCATGTTTTACCATGAAGACACTCCCAGTGCTGCAGCTTCTGACAACACCCGTGGAGTTGATGTGCATCTGAGGTACTAAGGGGTCATGATTCTGGGAATTCTCTAATATCCATTAAGGGACATATAAATGGAAGGGGAAGACAAAAGACAGCACATACACATTCCAGTTTTGTTCTGAGTTTAATCACTGAAACGGATAATGAAGCTCTCCTCTTCCTTTTCGTTTCAGCTGCGTCCCTGAATGTCCTTGGGTGGCCTTAACTGCTCCATGATACATCGAAACCATAGTGCGACCATTTCACTTTTCACAAGTCTTTGATTTTACTGTTCAGAAAACCCACCGATGCCCTCTAGCTGAGGTTCTGCAGCAGACCAAAGGATATGCATGTTGTGTTTTCAATTACAGAGCAGCTAAACAACCAGGGGTTGTGGTTTTTATGTGGCATTACTTTGTGATAGGTTAGAGCCCTCATCTTATACATGAGTGAATATTCTTTTTTTATTCTGTATTTTTTTTTCAATACATACACAATCAGTGATATTCAAACAAAAACAGACCACAACACCCTGATGTGTATGTGCATTATCTAAAGTCTGACTTGACAGCATACTGATTGAATAGAGCACTGGGTTTACTGCACTGCAGAGGCAAGACACACCACGAACCACACCGGTCTACACCAGCCACACAGTTGCCATGGAGAAGATTAACACTGATGGATTCAGAGCCAGGCTGTGGTCGCACAGTGCTCATATACGTGCAATGTGTTTTACCCTCTGTATATCTCACATATTTGTCCTTCCCATCCCCAAACTACAGAACAGAAATCATGATGGGCAGCAGGCCTTGAGGCATTACTGAGGGCAACTTTTCACATATTATAAGATCACGAGAGCCCAGTCGCATGCAGTGTTGTTAAACGGGCCTCTTTTCTTTTTTTTTTGTCCTTTTTTTTTCTTTTTTTTTGCACAGAGCATTCAAGGTGTTCAATGAGGAGAGACCACAGCATTCTCACATATTATCGGGACCTCATCTGGAGTTCATGTATTGAGTCTTTCTCTTCAGAATGCCATACGAAACCCAAAGCTCACATTCAACATACAATTCATAAACAGCGAAAAAGGTGAGCCAATTTAATCATCACCATCATTATACCAACAATTCCACAAGAATGAAAGTATAATACGTCCAAAAAAACATTTCCAGTACCAGGACAGCGAGGGACATATGACTGTACTGAAAACAAAACAAAACAAAAAAAAAAAAAAAAAAAACACTGAAAAGAACAGTAAACAAAAACTCAAAATTCGATGAGTCGCTAAAAAAAATAGATATTCCCTGCCCTCAACCACTTTAAAAATAAAACAATCAACACAGTAAATAATGGAACATGAGCACACTCAGGTCCAAATCTGCTTAGTTTCCATGGCAGCACTTCCCCAGCAACTGGCAAAGGCAGCGTCTCTAAGCTCTCCCATGTTTTCATTGCTCTTAAAAAATAGATGTATACTAGATTCATACAGTATTTCATAACTAAAGTCACAAATGATAAGAATCATAACCATACCTTTAAAAATGTTCTTGCAAAGTTCATAATACGTTGATTTTATTCTTATTTTCTTTTCTTCTTCTTTTTTTTTGCGTTCAGTCCCATATGCATATGACAAAAAAACTTGTCTTCCGTCATGACTAAGTTAAATGCTTGGTCAGTGGAAACGAGAGCACCATGGGAGAGAAATGCAGGGCGCGTGTGTGCATGTGTGTGTGTGTATGTGTGTGTGTTTCTTTTTAGGGCAAGGGGTGCTGGAGGTGTGGAAGTGGGGGGGTCAGAATACTGTAAGAAAAAAATCCAGATGTGCCCAATCCAACATGACAGTCAGTCACGCTCAGACTCTGCCTGCAGGGTGGGGAAGGGAGAGAGAGAGAGAAAGAGGGAGAAAGAGAGAGAGTGAGTGAGGGCTGTGGAGGCCTCTCCCCTCTGCCCAAGCCTGGGACCAACGACGCCCGACTCTTCCTCCTCCTCTCCTCTTCATTCAGTTTTGTCAAGTAGATGCCAAGAAGTAGCTCAGTGCTTGTTCTTTTTTTTTTCCTCTGTTGAAAGGTTGCATGATTTCACACGTCTTTTTTTTTTATATTTATTTTTGTCCAGACTGGTAGTCAAAGAGTTTCAGGTAGGTTTGTGTGTTTGTGTTTCATCCTGTCCCCAGTCCCTTGACTCTCATTAGAAGCAGTGGTTCTTCATCGTCAGTGGTCGCAAGGACTACTCGTACTCAAGGAACTGTTTATGGTAGAATAAGAGATACCTGAGAAAAAAAAGAAAGAAAACAAAAAGAAAAAAACATTTTTATTCAGATTTCACACTGAAGAAAACATCTGTCATACTGCTAACGCTGCTTCTGTTCTTACCCTTCGCTATCGAGTACATCCTTAATGCTGGCCTTGGTGATTATGGCGTCATCACATTTGAACCACTGGTCTTTGTGCTGGCGGATGAAGCTGGTGTAGTGGCCGCTCTCTAATGTGCCTTGGTGGTTGACCACTGCGAACAAGGAATACCTGGAAGAGACGCGGAAACAAAACAAAAGATGAATTCACAAGCACTCATGGGCGCTTTCATCTGTGCTAAGCCCTGTGCTGTCTTTTCTCTGTGTTAGAGGGCTCATCAAGGAGCGCTCCAAGCGACCTGTCAATGGTATTAAGAGAGTAAATTCCTTGTAAATGTCCTGGAAAATGAAAGCTATTGTAATTGCCATGGATGAAGAAAACTAAGCAGTTTTTAATAGGCTTCAAATTGATTTCATTTGGAGAAGTCACAGCCAGATGCTTCAGGTCATTAGCGTGTGCTGCTGTGTCAGAGTAGACATTTCTACAGTGATGTCAGTGCCGCTGTGAAACAGGGGAGAGCTAATAAATTAGTTTGAGGTGATGCATGTTTTCCGGGATACTCACTTATTGTCGTTGTTTAATACATCAACGGTCTGTTGATACTGCCCGTTCATTCTGCTCTCTTTACTGTGGAAGACGGAGAGGGAACACCGAGACGTTAGCATTTATAATGCTGCATGCATGTGTAAACAAGCCACACTGGCACATTGATCCACTAGGTGGCAGAGTAATCCAGGCTATGAGAGCTGATCTATCCTGCCACCTCTCATAGGCCATTCTGCCTCTGAGCAGAGCTGAATGAATGCTACAGCCAGGGGTGGGGCAAGACTGCTGCTGCATGCTCTTCTGACACAAGCATATATTTAATAATTCTGTTTAAGCTTAGATGCATGATTGTGAAATTACAGATTAAAATGTAATAAACCAGTTAAATACATTGAAACCGTTTTTTTTTCTTCTTTTAAAACTCAGTTTATTGCTATCTGGATGTAAACACAGACTGTTACATACAGAAGGCAAAAAAAGCTGAGGGGCTTCTGGGTAGGGGCTTACCTGGATGCCATAAAGGGCGTCATGTCCAACTCTAGAGGGAAGGAAACATATGTAGTGATCTTCCTCCGCAGTTTAGCGGAGTGCTCAAACCGCTGGGGATGGCCAGAGAGGGAGGATGAGAGAGGAGAGATGGGGGAAGGGGCAGAAAAATGGCAAGAGAGAGAGTGGAGAGTGGGGGGATGGGGAGAGGACACATATTTAGAAATAACAGGCATCATCATTACAACATACGAAATCCAACACAGCTAGTGAAAAGTGAAAAAGCATGTTTGCCACCCTGGCTGTCACACATTTAGGCATTCATAACAAGATAATAACAGGCCTGGATTGATCGGAGACTATCTTCTTGCAGCCTGTTCCTATGAATATCATAAATACATTATGGGCCTCCGATACTGTTATGATAAATAAAACATGGACAGTAGAGGATTGTACGAATCATTAAAATCATAGGGGTCCTGGGACGCTGTGCGAAGGGGTTACACAGCAGGGGGGTAATGCACCAACAACAGAATCGAATTATGAACACACCTACGCACAAACAATGTACCAGGCAGCTAAGTCACTGTGAAATCTGAACTTTGCCTCCATTACATGCAAGTCTACGTACACAGAAGGAAGAACGGATCACATTACAGCACATAAATACATTTATAACTAGCAAAATGCAAGAATATAGTAATAAAAAATGTTTCTAAAAACAGACTGCAATGGAATTAAAAAAAAAAAGAAAAAAAATACAGCATCTGTATTTGGATGATTGTTTATGCTACACCACACCGCCCCAGTCATGACTGTATCCGCTGTTTTAGAGGCTAAATCGGATGTGTGAACGCTAAAATCTGAACGCGCCCTTAAATAATCAACCTGACAGTGACAGATGATATAACGAGGGATAATTGGCAGCACGTTTTCGCCGGCTGACTCACTTTGAGATGGAAACATGCTACGATGGGGAGCTTCTTCATTGTCAGCTGTTTGGTGGACTCCTGGTAACTATGGCAACCGCCGCACTTGATTTTGGCACTGCTTCCTAGATGCTCAGGCCGTGTAAACCTGCAGAGACAGAGAGAGAAAGAACGGTTGGGATAAAAAGAAAAAAGGAAGAGAGGCCATGTGAGAGCAGAGAGCACGTGGGCAAACGAGAGGCAGGAAGTGAAAACTGGGGGGGAAAAAAAAGAGGAAGAAGAGGATTGTGGTTGTATTCTCTTTGGCAACGATTGGATGTGCTCCTGCAGCTGTGGCGAGAAGTTAATCTGAAACTGTAAGGGAGGGCTGGTGCATCAAGCGCGCCTGCAGAGTTTTGGTGCAGCCACTCCGTGTGTCAGCCCACCCAACCCAGAGCACTGCTGGTATTGCCAACGCCTATCACCACGGCAACAGCACCATCCAGTTCTGTACCTTTAAGAGACTTGCTGCAGCAACTAGGGGTGTGTGAGGAGCTGCAGTGAAAAAAAAAAGAAAAAAAAAAGAAAAATCTGAAGGAAAGGAGGCAAGAGAGGGGGGAGGATGAGACGGATGCAAGAGGTAGAGAGTGAGGGCACGGGGGAAAAGGAATTAGGTGGAGAGGGGAGGGAATGAAAGAAGATAAGAGGAAAAGGAAAAGAAATTGCAAGAATGAAGAGGCAGTAGAGGAGATATGAGAGGTCACACCTGCTCAGCCAACCTGGTGATGGTTGGAGATGAGATCCGGGGGGATAACAGAATTGTTGTGGCTGAGCAGACACCATATGTGACCCCTCGTATGAGGGGAGGGACAAATGAAATTTATTTGACTACAAGTGTGTGCGATTGATGGCCATGAATTTTGGAGAGGTGGAGGAAAAGACAGAGGAGGAGTGAGAAAGTAAGCAGAAAGTGGCAGCACCACCTTTCCTTTCCAAATGTAAGAAACATGATTATTTTTTAATGTGACAAAAGTTTTAACACTTTAGCACTGTTGTGTATCAGCACAGAGGAATATAGCTTTTAGTTTTTTTTTTTTGCAAGAAGCGCCTCTGATTTAGTGCTTCAGTGATTTATAAAAGTGGGATTGTAGTTTAGTCAGTTTAGGGTTAGATGTAAAAAAAAACTTGGCACAGAGAAAAAAGACAACTCGTGGTGTCAGCTGAGACCGAAGCCGTACCTGCGTAGGCAGTCTGTGAGCGTGGTGGACCCTGATAGGTGGCTCTCTCCGTTGACCGTGCTGCCATCCCCTCCGGGGCTGAGGGGCCAGAAAGGCGTAGATGAGCCAGGGAGGTCCAGACTGATGTCCCAGAATGGATCTATCGTCGTGGAAACCCCACTGAAGGGAAGAAAAAAAAAAAGGGGGGGTGGGGGTGTCCAGTTATGACGTATGATAAATAGCAAGATGTGCGTGTAGGTTTGTGTGTCACCTTTCAGAGGTTGTGATGAAAGGATGATGACACAGATGGCAATACACAAGCTTAAATTCACGTAGCTCCTGTGGATTCTGGTCATGTTTTTGTATAAGCCTGCTGGATTGATTGAGTGTGTGCATGTGCATAATATCCACACTGTTCTTTCAGGGCCATTTGCAATTCAATGAAGTGTTACATCAGAGAAAATTGGCTTTACATAAGGAATTTGTGTTATCAAAGCCCAATGGCTGTGATGGACTGCAGCCCAGGCAAAAATGGAGGCTTCCCGTGTAAAATGCATGCACTCTACAAAAATATATGTGCACAGGCTGCCACACATTATTGCTGCTGATTAGTCGAGTTGTAGGGCTGTAATACCCAATGGTATCAGCAGGTGGCTGTTAAGGCAAGCGGGCACTCATTCATGATGATGAGAGATCAACTCTGCAGTAATGTGGTATAACTGTGGTATCATTTGACTTCAAAAGCCTTGGAGGGGTGAGTTTTCTGTTGCCTGAGGCCTTACCAATAAGTAATCTGTAGTCCAGAGGAGATTTATTCAATAGTTAACAAAGGCGTTCGATTGATGGCAGAACAATACACAAGACGGCGTCACTATCTCTACATCAGCAAGTCTCCCTTTTTACTGCTGAGGCAGGTAATGTTGCACTGAGCTGGGCTCGGGCTGCCTGCTAGTCTGGGCGAGGTGCTTTGCAGTTCAGTGCAGCGTGCTAGTGTTAATGTGACAGGACAGCTCTAGGGGGCAGGCAGGCAACGCTTGGGTTGTGTTGCTGTCTAGACAACCCACCCCCCTGCTCTCCCCTTACAGCAGCTCTGCAGGGACTGGGCCTTTAAATAAGAGCAGTGGAGAGGACACAACCAGTGGTTCACCCGCTCTGGGTGGACAGGTGGTGTCCGCATCGATCAGCCCAACAGCACGGCATCGGAGGACACGAGAGGAGCTGGATGAATGAATAAATGTGAGAAGTGAGGGGGTGGGGAGGGGTTTCTATATAGGCGGTGGTGTGATTCTTCATCAAGACAAAGGGACAGCATACAATCCAGGTGGGGCGTTCCACTTTTCCAATTTTGCTCGACCTCTTTACACTTTTTTTTTTTTAAAGTCACAAACACGCTACGCGGACATATGCACGCACGCACACACACACTTACTGGCAAACTTGACAGGTAACATCTGATTGCAGGCCCCCAGTGAAGATTTGGTCAATGATGCAGTTACAGTGGTTTGGATTGTTGGCCTTCTTCCCATTGTCGTCTCCTGTGGACCACAGAGAGCAGAGTATAAATACACACAACGCCAACGACCTCTTTAGCACCTCTGAAGGACTCTCTGCCTGGCCCTCTTTCGCACTTTGCCATCCCCCTGCAGCGGAGCCACACTGCCACTTCACAACTGTCTGGATTCTCCATAGCTTATCGAAGCAAGCCTTACTGCAGGGTCTGTGGGTGAGTCAGCCTATCATTGCACTGCAGCGGGGCCTATTGACATTCCTCACACTGCTTGCTTGCTGTCCCCCTCGGTACACACCATTGTCAGTCTCCTTCAGTATGTTTCCGGGGAAGTAAGGCACTGTGCTCTGTTGGGCAGATCTAAGGTACAACTCCACATGCTAGATCAGAGACAGTAGATGGGCACAGTCCCAGGGACATCCGTCTCAATCTCAACTGACACTGCTCTCTGCTGCGCTTCCCCCGTTCAGTCCGACCTGTACAGGCTGCAACCCTGGCCAGGCAGGAAAATATTCAAGAGCGCATATGCGAGACAAATCTAGAGTAAACCCTTGAGGATCACTTAAAGGACAACACACGTATGCTGGGTTTCTTCCAAATGCTGTGCACACACTGGGTAATGGCATTTTGATTCGGATGCATAGCTTACTGATAGTGTCCCCTTTGCAGTGCCTGTGTAGTACATCCAACGCTGCGATGAGGAACTCGTGGGCGTCTTGCTGCTCGTAGCCTGCGAGGTGACGTGCGTGAGTCCACACCAGGTGCAGCAGCCGGAAGGGAATGTGGGGCGAACGGTGGCCCGAGTAGAACTGAGAGCGAGGAAGAAAGATGGGAGAGGTGGTGGAGGGGGATGAAGAGGAAAGGGCGGTTAGCCTATTTCTCCAAGTGTTACTGGGCGCATTATATTTTATCACCCCTTTGCCGATCTCACAGCTACACGGCTCACGGTCGTTTATGATTCACTGCTGAAGCATAACACAAATGGGCTGTCAGTCGGGGTGATTTCCTGACCACTACTTTCATCAGATATGAATGAATTCCAACACATGTCACCTAGCAGCGGCAGCTCTAACGACGGCGCATCCGCGGAGGGGAGAGGTGCGAGGCGAACGACAGAGGAGACAAAGTGGCTGGGAAAACATGGGAGAGCTGCAACATCCATCTGTGAAGTGTTGCAGAGTCTTTGGGTTGCCATGGGAATTCGAGTGAGTGACAATCCAGGTCAGGGTCAGGAGATGTGGGTAAGGAAGTTAACAGAGCCGAGCGGAGCGCGGGAGCTGGCGGGGCGCGAGCGTCGAAGTTCCAACCCGGAGCTCATTAATGCCGGAGAGGGCTCTCTCGGCTTCACGACGCGCAGGCGTACGCGCGCACCTCGCTTTATTCCCCGCAGTTCCCCTTCTGAAATCTGATTGAGCTGCGAGAGGGAAAAAAAAAAAAACGCGCCACGCTGACGTCTCTTGAATCTTACAAACTCCGCTCCTTTTCGGCATTTTGAAGGCGGCTGACAAATGAAAGACGCTACAAGAAGAGGAGGAAAACGGGGGAGAGGGAAAGGAGAGAGAGTGTGCGATCAAAGCGGGCCGCGCCTCTCACATTCACATCTAAAAAGCTTTGTGTGTGTGCGCGTGTGAGAGAGAGAGAGAGTCTGCACAGTCAGAAGACGGCTTTTGATGACGATCTGGAGGTGGGTTAGAAAAGAATGACAGGGAATGGAAGTAAGCAATGAAATTAGAGAGTTGGGGACGAGGCGTGGAGGGAGCCAGACTTGGGAATGATGCTGTGTGTGTGTTCGGGAGTGTTTAAATAAATTAGTTTTCTCTTCGGCAACTGACCCTGAATTTTCTGTCTCACACAGCTGAATACTCAATCAATGTCGGCCTCCCTGGGTGACGGAGGTGAGCTATTACCTCCTTTATGCGTTATGTAGCTGAATGGTTCAGCCAAGTGAGACAGGGCAGGGCTGTGTGTGTGTTTGTATGTGTGTGTGTGTGTGTGTGTGTGTGTGTGTGTGTGTGTGTGTGTGTGTGCTGTGGAGGGAGGGGTGGTGGTGACTCAACTCATTATAGCACCACTTGCCATCTGTGGGCCCATATATACCGGGAAGT
>JAOXYL010000045.1:9865510-9899387 GCA_028564955.1 Terapon puta
TGTGGAGGGAGGGGTGGTGGTGACTCAACTCATTATAGCACCACTTGCCATCTGTGGGCCCATATATACCGGGAAGTGAGAGGGTGTAAGAAAAGAGCGAGGCAGTGTGGGAGCAGACCAGGCAGAAATTACATAACGCTCAGGGCCAGCGAGTTTGTTAGATGTAAAGCGCTAAACTTTTCGATCAAAGAGCCGGCGATTAAAAGGCTATCAGTGGCCTCCGTGACATAATTCGCACTGACTGATCAGGTTGAGTAAAGGTATAATTGCCGCATTTATTTGCTCTGTACATTCCTTTCAAGCAGGATTTTTTTTTTCTCCCCTCCTCTCTGCCTCCCTCTTTGGACTCTACAAAAGAGCGCAACAGTGACTCAGCCTTCTGCAGTGGGTTACACAGCGAGAGAACATTCTGTATTATACGGATGTTTATAAAAAAAAAAATGTAAAAAAACCCCCACAAAATTATGGCTCATCTTTAAACCACAAGTTTTTTTTTTTCCTTCGCTGGATTAAAACAAACCCATGTGACGAACACGTGCGCCGTACCTCCTGAAAGAGCTGCGACATCTCACACACCAGACAGGAGTTTGATTGCATCTCGCACTTGTGTCTGTCGGAGAGGAAGAAGTCTCGCAGCAGTGGCGTGTGTGTGAGGGCCTGGACAATACAGTTCATGAAGCACGTGTTGCCCAGGTTTATTAACCCTCGTAAACCTGCGGGACAAGGAGGGAGACAAAGAGAAAAGTGTGAGAGCGGGGCACGGCGATCAGACGTGATTCATACTGCTGGCAACAAAGGGAATTTGGATCACCGCTCAGGGTCTGATCTCCTGATGACTTTTAGCTGTGCTCAACTTGCTTTTTGCTAAATGAGTAAGCACAGGAATCACACATATTGGATTGATTTTGAGGAGGCAGGAAGGAAAAATATCAAATATAACCTGGTGTAGACTGTTTGCCAGTTTTTTTTCTGTCTTATGTGAATGACAGTAGACTGGTTTTTGGTTACTGGTCAAACAAAGCAAGCATATGAAGGAAAAATTGAAATAGATATTTTGTATGCAACACTTTTAATTAAAGTATTAAAAACACAAATATTAAGTAGTTTAATTGCCAATGTTGCAGATCTAATATGGAACCATGCATAAATCCTCTAGAAGACACATCTCAATGCACCTGAAAAGTTATGAAACATGAAAGCCTCGAGCACTTTCACTTTTTTGTTGGTTTTTTTGTGTGCTTATGCGTATGGCTGGAAAGTTAACAATGTGGTGTTGGGTCGGGTCTGCCAGCAAAACCGTGTGTATCCTGGAGCAGACCCCGGAGCTGTGAATGGATTCATTTAGAGTGAAAGTAAAGCTACAGTCCTCCGGTGACGGCCAGTAGAACAGGTGAGACACAGCGAGGGTTTGGGTGTAATCCAATTGAGCGAGGTTTGGTTCTGGAAGAGAGCGCTCAGCGGGAGCTTTAACACTTCAGTCTGACCCTGGTGTGCGCACACACTCACACTCACACACACACACACACACACACACACAGCTAAAAAATAAATAAATAACTGCACGCACAGTCTTATGCCCAATCAGGGCTACCAACCAAGCTCTTTAAAAGATACAAGGGGTTGAAGGATGGAAGGAAGCAGCAGGCAGAGGGAAAGGGTTATGAACAAAATCAGAGACACAACAGAGATAGCAAGAAGAGACCAAAGGAACAGATCACTGAGAAAACAGTACAAAGAAAACAAATTCAGGCCCGCTGTGGTGTGCATCTACCAGAGAGGGAACACTGTGTTCTGCCTCTCGCAGTGTACTGCCTGTGGGGCTGCCCAGTCCTATTGACCTTGGGTATCACACTTAAATGCTAGAGTGACCCCAAGTACACTTGCGCCATAGGCACACACAGTTTTAAGGAATCCGCACGCACATACACACACAGACTCTGTCTGGGGGATTAAAAGCTGTGCAGACTGAACAGTGCAGTCTATTGCCCACCTATGGTACAGTTCGTAGTGATTTTCCTCCGCTTTGGATTGTGTCGTAATAATTCTAGCTCCCTCTTGGTCGGCTCCCATGTTGTGTATTTCTCCCCTATGCCTGAAAGAAAGAAACACAAATGTAACGGAGATATCAGGTGGCCTCGTTTCCAAAGCTGCAGTAAGTTCTCTGACAGAAAACAAAAAAAGAAAATGATATACCTTGCAATTTCCAGGCTTTCCTCTGTTCCTCTTTGGCAATCTGCTCCATGTCTTTGTCGTATATGTAGTCTTGACACACAAAACAATATATTCCACCGTATAATAAGTCTATCGCTGCAAGCAGGAAGGAGGGAGAGAGAAAGAAGCAGAAAGAGAGAGATTGAATCATGATTACAAATAGATTTTTTTTCCAACAACAGAAGCACAGGTTGGGTTTTATTTCACTGCCCCACCTTGCTGGCACAGTCAGCCTCAAGACAAGAGCCTTCTCCGCCCTGCATTTTCCACTCACTGCAATACGTTTCCATCTCATTGCTTGCACTCAACAATTATGAGAGATGCGAGGGGAGCGGTGATGGAATAGGTGTATTTGTCTCCCACCCCCACCTGAGCTCTCAACTAACACACCATCCTCTTCCATTCTAAAACTCCACGGCAACAATACCTCAGCTCTGTTGCCGTGACAACCTATTTTTAGCTTAACCGGACATTTTTCTGTTTTTGGTGCTACCCACACTGAGAAAGTGAGCTAATACATCATGTACTAAACCTGACTGGGTGTATGTTGTGCTGTCATCACAGTGCTATTTTTTTTTTTTGTCGTTTGCGTGTGTGTGTGTGCATTTGTATGTGTGTGTGATCGAGGAACATACAGAGAAATAAACTATGACATATTCATTTGAAAAGCATGACCGTCTCTCCACGTCATCCTTCTTTTCTCTGGTAAACAACGGGCATGTTTTCATAACTGTGCACTGAATGGGGTGCTCCTCTCTGGACAACGGCAACCCGGTTAAGAGAGAAAAATGAGAGCAACACAAGTGGCGCTGAGAGAGGAGGAAGACATAGAGTACGAGAAGCGCACTGGGCACGGGCAGGAATTCATAAATCTCGCCCGCTTAAGTGAAGGACGAGAGCAAAGAATGAGAGGACCGGGCGCGGGGAGAGGAGGTGGGGGGGGGCAAAAGGAGAGGAAGATGTGAGAGGCGTCCAGAGGAGCGAGGCTGTCTGGGAGAGGAGATGAAAAAGATGTAAGAGGAGTCCTGAGAAGGGGATCTAGCAGCCTAGCAGACAGGGGAGTTTGGATTAATTTGATTAGAGGTGGAGAAGAACAGAGTGCCGGTGTCAGAGAGGCTCCTGTGGAAAAGCTCGAAGCTAATTAACACTGTAGTCATACACTTGGGGTGTGTGTGTGCGTGTGTGTGTAACCAAACTGTTGAAACGCATTAAATCTATTAAAGCCGTGCAGACAACTAGCGAGCCAACCTGCTGCCTCCCCTGTTGCCATATTTAGTTGTCCTCGTCAGGGTGATATCAAAATCTCGCTCATTAGAGTCATTGTCTTATTTATGGTGATTAGCATGTGAGGTTGAGGCCTGGCTTTCTGATAGCTGTGGATTAGAGATGTCTACCCCTCCCCAGCTGCTGTATGAAAGAGAGGGGGTTAGTGGGGGGGGTGTAGTTACTTAAACCCATGACATTTGACTGGATAAGGCGCTCCCACCAGAATGGTAATGTGCTGCGGTTAGCGAGAGGTTCGGCTCCCCGTCTGCCGAGCGGAGGAAGTTGCCCAAAGTCATGCCGTAATCCCTCAGTGATAATAGCTGATGCTGCAGTGGGCCACGAGGGTGCATGCGAATGTGAAGGCTGACGCGATGGGGCCGAGCTCCGGACGTGGAGAGGGACGATGTTGTGACACTGACCGCCATTTTGGCTCGGTTTTAAGATTGCCCCCCTGCTATTAGTTCATTCAAATCTCTTCCAGTGGTTTCTTAGAACAGCGAGTGTGAGACATGAGTCTCCGTGCAACGGACCCCGGTTTGAATCCTGTCTCTCTCTCTCTCGCTGTCCCGTCTATAAAAACAATAAAGGGACGAGTGTGGGTGCTTGGCTTACCTAGATTGTGTCTCTTGTTTTTTGCGTGCTCGTGGATGTGTTTCTTCGTAAAACAGCCGAAAAAGACGCAGTAGAGACAAGAGTGGAGTCGGTTCAGGTGGGCGCCACACATGTGACAGATGCACGACTTGGCCTGCGGAGAAGGATCCAAAGGAGAGGGGAGGGATGGGGGGTGGGGAGGGGTTGGAGGAGGACAAGGGGACAGTGAGTGTGATGAGAAAATCCTCTGCAGCGGGACAGAGCCCTGAGCTGTAATGTAGCTGGCGTAGGCAGAGTGGAACTCCCTGCCAGCTGAATTAGATTTCTATCTACCAGGCAGTCACACAAACACACCGCTTGAATAGACCTGATATGAAGACAGACTAAAGATTGTCGGGCCTGTTGACAAATCCAGTGCAGTTGAATAACAACATATTTCCACGCCGAATCTCGCCGCTCTCTAACACATGCAGGCCATGATGGGATTTAATGCTTGGCAGGCCCACAGGAGAAGGCGAGCAGAATCTGTCTGTAGCGCGCCAGCAGCGGCTGGAGTTTGTGCGATTGGTTTGACTACAGCACCCAGAGGTAAGCGGAGAAACTGAACATCAGAGCGGCTGACATCTTCGGCAAACCTGCAAAAACGAGCCCTGCGGCGGCCGCACGGAGGAACGGACATCCACGCGCCGTTCAGAAATGCAGCAATGAGCGATGTGGCGAGAAAAGGGAGAGAAAAGGTGAACTGAACAAAGAAAGCCGGACGAGCGTGGACATGGTGTTCACTGTCGCGGGTTCTGGGGAGAGGCGCGTTTCCAGACACAAGCGCACACGACTCTCGGCCTTAATGACAGCATTTCGAATGTCTCGGGACCACGGCTGTCTGTTAAACACGCAGCACTCATCCCTCCTCTCTCGCACGTCTCACTGTAAATCTACTCAAGCTAATGAACAGAGCAACACAGGCGTCAGGCTGCTGAACCCGGAGCCTTAATTGGGTGGAGCTGTCCGAGGTGACGCAGCCCAAACGAGTGATGGACAAAAAGTAGCAGATAGCTTCACCAGCTCCTTTACTGGTGACAAAAAAGGCAACCAGAAGATATAAGCTTGTGCGAACTGTATACTAAAACACCACAAACGTTCAGATGCGATTAGACTCTGTGCTTTCATCGAACAGTTCTGTTGGTAACGCAAGCGAAAGTACAGCAGAAAGCAGTCTGCAAGCCTGCTTTGAGAGGGAGAAATTGAATAAGAGAGGAAAGACACAGCGATGTAATCAAAGCTTTTCAGGGCGCAGACCTGCTGCAATGAGTCGCCCACTCATGGAGAGAAGACAGAGGGAAAGTAGGTGTGAAGCAAAGGTGAAGAGAAACTAAACGAGACAGAAACTATTGGGAGAGAATTACCAGTTTTCGGTTTCTGGTACACTGTGTGAAACTAGCTGAAAAAAAAAAAAAAAAAAAACACTCTCTCATACACACACACACACACTCCTACACACTTCACTTGAGCTATTGGACATCAACTCGATGGCCCTGTACTGTATTGTCTGCCCATTGCCGTCTTTTCACTGCAGGTACAATAGTATAACCTGACACCATCTGAACAACATTAAAGCGTATTGTTGGGGGGGAAATAAGGTGTACCAGTCGGTTTCGCTTCCTTCTCTGCGGATGACACATAACAGAACAGTGCGTGCTGTTTTCTGCAAAGTACTATTTGCAATAAAGCAAATAGCACTTCACTTAATAACTCACAGGATGACTCAAAAGCTCAACATCCAAGGCCACAACAGTTTAGCTTAATTTTATAATGAAGATTTGTTTGGGAGCTTGCGGTTTCCACAACAACGAACACAAACGTTGCCAGCAAAAACAGTGTGATTGCGCCAATTTTAGGATACTAACCTTAACTACGCTTAAATGCCTTGTGTTCTAATACACCACATACACCTAAATGCATTGCAAAAAGTATTTCTATTCCTATCGCTAACTCTCTGTCTCTAGAACATCTGTACTGTAAAGTCTTTGCTCGAAAGTCAACTTCCCATCCCCGATCCACATCTTGTTTTTGGATATTTTTACGACAACACCAAAACTGCTGCTCTCAATCAACATCTGGTATCGTTTGCTATGGGAAACAACAGAAACACAGACGCAATCAACGTTTTTAGCCACAGTTGGTCTCTAGTGCCCAAAGCCCACGTTCATTTTTATTTTCTAACAGGCGGCTTAATAAGCTGTTGAGAAACTATTTGCCAGATTTGTTATGTTCAATGAAACTGTAATGCATCTTCTACCTGTGTATGCTTTTAAGAGATCTTTAACTCCAAAAAGGCTCTCGATGGCAGCGATCTGAATCTCTGCAAAGCTCAGATAGCTCATCTGTGGGAGTGGGCGGAAATAGTCGGAAAGTCTGCACGAGCAGGTGGGTGCCAGATTGAAATAACAGTCCCATGCAGACCTCTATTTGTATGGACGAATTGACAAGAGGGTACAGAAGTAACTCAGTGCTCATCCGCTCGCAGGGTGGTGTGCTAAGGATATGGCTTTCACATGCACCAGACATATTCTGCGATGCACTGCTGCACAAATAGGCCGCAAAACACACAGTCAGGTCTGTGTTTTGGCTGAGCATTAGTAGGCGTGGGCTGGATTGTGATGACATTGCAGTAGAGGGGATATTCAGGGTGGCAGACCCTAAGCTCTGTTTTTATTCATATTGCTCTGTAAGCCAGCCCCCTCTGTATGGGTGTGTGGGAGAAAGGGCAGCACCAAATCAGTGAGGCTTTTCCATGGAGGATGTATGGCGAGTGATGGGAGGAAGCAGTTGTCGACTGTCACCAAAACCAAGAAAGACGTCAGCGGAGTTCTGCTCCGGTAACATGCTAAGAGACAGAAGGGCGCACACGAGATAAAAGGAGCGAAGGAGGACTTGTGTTTTTGAGTCATAATAAAACCATAAACGCGCTTGTAAAAAGCTCAAAAGACAGGTCACGAATTATGTGGACACGCAGCAGAGTTCAACTAAAATGTTAAATACACGTTTTAGTTGCTTCTTTAAACTTATCCCACCAAAGCAGTGATGTAGTCTCCACTCCTCCTCCACTGCGCCAGGACTCCAACTCAAAAACAAGAAACCCTGCCAATGCCACGCCTTGCCCTCCTCCTCACCCTCCCCTGCCTCGACACCCCTTTATAAGTGGGCAGAAAATCTATCTCACCCCCTCCCACTGCTCCTCTGTGCTCTCACTCTCACCACGGTTCACAGGCTGTCTATTCCTCAGTGTCAGCAGTCGTGCATCTCTCTGCACCCAGGGCTATTTAATGTTCTATTAGATCAGCTATTGATCAGCCGCTGGCTCAGATGACTGGAACAAGTGTCGGACAGGTAGCGAGCTCGCACTCGTGCTGCACCCCCCCATCTGGGACGCGTTCTCGGAGACGAGTACGGCCGGGCTCCACGTCCAGAGGAATGACCCATTAATGTATGAAGCTGCTGATAGATGGAAGAACAGACGCAGGGAGGCATCAGCTGGATGAATAGATCTCTAATACATGTTTAACGGGAAGATAAGATAGTATTACATGCCTTGTGGGTCCACCGTGTCTGTGAGGGGCTGTCGGGCTAACAACGACCCAGGTCTAGCAACCGCAGTATGAATCCTCCAGTGCTCCAGTTCAGGCTGCATACATATAAATCTAAATAAAGCAACATGCCTCATACTCAGCTTCTCCATCTCCTCCTGCATTATTCCTCCCTCAGCATTTAGGTTAATGCATTCATATATTCAAAGAGACCCACTAATGTGATGAGCTGTAAGTGAGGAGGAGAGAGAACGGCGACGACGATGATTATGATGTGGACAAAGGTCTGGCTCCACTGAGCACGCTCCTAGTGCTGCAAAGAACGGACCGGGGAGGGGAGGGAGAGTCAATACAGAGTAGAGGGCACGGCTATGTGAGAGCAGTGACTCACCGTGCTGCCTCACACTCATAAGCCATTGCATGCTTCTTTACACACACATGCTCACACATCAACAAAATTAACAATGGCTGACGCGCGTACTTCATGCTATAAATATGCGCAGAAAGCGAAAATGTGCGCACACACAGGCGCGTCTAACACACACGCACATAGAGGCAAACATAACATGCTCACACACACATACATAGAGCCCTTTCTGATTCTATATCTAATATGAACAAGCTGAGGGAGGCTGGGAAAGGAGACTGATGGTGATGCTCCAGAACCGTGCTGCCGACTGACCCCGTGGGGCTGCAGCCTGTCGGTGCGATGGCAGGATGATGTTGTTAGCTCTCCCCCTCCGCTCCCCTTCCCCTCCCTCAGTCCCCACTATCTCCACATGACAATGCCCGGCCTGTAAAATTCTGTCTCAGTAAGCAGCCCCAGAGGCGCAAACACATACACACACAATATGAATCTTACTCTTATTCTCTTTTTCTCTTCCGTCCCCCATCAGCTCATCGTAACCTCTGTTGACGATAACGTGCAGCGAGGTCTGTGTATGAGAGTTTATTCCCACCTCACCCAAATGAATCCGAGCTGGGGGGGGGCGAAGGATTGTTGGATGTGTGTAGTTTGGCCTCATACTGTCACACACTCCTATAAGGACATTAAAGCTAAACCCCGAGCTTCTGCCTATGGAGTCGAGCTTTCTGCTGTCTCCGGGAAGAGAAATGAAATGGAATAAAATGCAGATGGAGTGGAACTAACCGAAATGCTCAACGGTGGAGCGGCTTTGATGCCGCGATCGGAAAATGTGGCGCGCCGTGGTGTGCTAAAGCGGGGATTGTAGCACATGGGATGGATCTACACAGGCGTGCATGTGTGAATCTGATTAAGATCACTCGATTAGGGAGAGACTGGCGGCCCGTCTTTCGGGATTCCAGAGATCGGAGACTGCAGGGAAAAACGGGAGAGGCAGCGGAAGGGTAAAAAGTGCAGCTGAAACGGCAAAAGTTTTATGTTGCATCAGGGTAACGGTGTGAAAAAATGGCCACCTGTGTCTATGTGCACATGTTCAGAGCGGGACTACTGCCATCCTGCATGAATAATAACAAAAAAGACGCTCATAAAAGATCAACAAGCCGACATTCATCTAATTCACCAAACGTGTGCAGCCAAGGCTGCAAAAAAGACAAAAAAAGTAGTAAAAACCATTACAGACGGCAGCGTGTTTGTGTTTGTCTGCACAGATGGTTAACAGTTAAGCTCCAGCTTAACAAAAGGCTGCCTGATCATTTGTCAAACCTTGCAGCTACCAGATGCCCCAAACACCGAGCTCCACCACAGAAACGCACGGACGCGCGCATGCTTTGAGGGACCGGCATTGTTGTGACTGACACCAAGAGCCAAATGCCCCCCACCCCCAATCCCCCTTGGACTCAATTTTCATCAGTTTTACAAGGTGATTTCTTCTTTATCTCCACAGCACCAACCGGGATCCACAGAGCCTTGAAAATTACCTCCAGGAAAATCTATGAGCACTGCTTACAGCACAGAGACACGGTGGAGCTATTAGAACACTACAGAGTCTTTAAAAGCAGTATATATGGAGCAGACTTAGGTAGTAAATTATCTTGCCATGGCCTAATGCTACAATCTTCTCTTCTCTTTTTTTTTTTTTTTTTTTTTTTTTAAACAAAGACAGGGAACCACTTACAGACAATTCCTAGTCCCAAGAAAAGCAGTCACTTGGGCCCACATTTTAACAATAGGGAGTAATTGAGTGGCCACACTAGAAGAGATTGATCGCCTCTTGGTTTTGGGCTTGGCCGGCCCCTGGAGAGTGACTGACAGCTCATTAGCCAGATGGTGGTACTAAGGGAGGGCTGGACAGCAGCCTCATTGGCTGGCTCGGGCCATGACCAGCATGCTTTGTAGCCGCGATGCCTTTCCAGAGGCCTGTAGGACAGTCAGAGAAGTGGTCAGCGGGAGGGGGGGTGGGTGGCCGGATCAGTGAAAGTGAACCGAGTGTGGTGAGGAGGGGCTACAAGGAAAGATGGATGCAGCTTACGAGGAGATGAGCTCAATCAAAATGCAGAGTCATGCTCGTCCTCGGTTTCAAATTTAAGACTACCCCTTACAAGCTTACATGGTCGTTGCACATACTACATTAAGATACAATGTGCAGTGGTCCTTAAAAAAAAAAAAAAAAAAACATACACACACAATTGTCTGCCATATCAATGTATTCTTCATGAGTTTCCTCTCCATCATTGCTTCGAAGGCAGCGTTTAACACAATTAGCAGCCTCCTTTACCACCAGTTTCATTTATGTGCCCATGTCAACGTTGCATCTTCTTGACCAGGATTGCTCCCTAGTGGGAGATTTCTAAAGTATAATGAGAGACTGAGCTTTCAGTAAACGGCCCAAAACACTCTTATACTAAAGCGTTTTTCTCCTTTAGCATCTCTGATCTGAAATAAACAGCAAGGATGAAAGAGCCGTGGCAGAGTGCAACGACAAAGACTTCCAAGTACATTGCAGTGCCGTCATATTGTTAAATAAGATGGTGAATGCCTGCGGGAGGCTAGAATCTCCGAGGCTGATAAATTGGGAGGCAATGGCAGGCGAGAGGGACACCGCAAGGTTACACACCGGGCCCACGATTACTCTGGGAGGAGGTTACAGGCCTCGTGCCATTTGTTTAGTCTGAGTCACTGAGCCACATCTACGGTGACTGACAGACGGGAAAGCCACATTAGACACGACCTGGGAGTGACAGAGAGCGCGCAGACATGGAAGAAATAGGGCTGGACGGGTGCCAGAAACCAACGTCTGACATCACCAAACCCACTGAGTGTTGTCGATGAGGCAGGGGGATGACGGAAAGGATGACAGGATGGGAAGAGGGAGGGAAATGGAAGGATTAGAGGCTTGGCTATGATTTACAAAAGATCAAAAAGAAGTGCAGATGAAAAGCACCGTGAATAGACAATCATATTTTAGTATGGCAGTTCAAGTATGTTCGAGTGATACTTTTAAAACTGCAATAAAATTATCTAAAAACAAAGAGCACACGCTTTCATTTTTACAGATTTAATGGGATAATCAAGAGGCAATGAGAATTGTGGGCTGAACTAGGTTTGGAAATAGAATAAAAAAAGTGAAAGCAAAGAAAAGGAGGAAGAAAAAGCGTGGGAGTGAGCGCACAGAAGAGGAAGGAGCGAGGGCTATGAAGAGGCTGGAGGAATAGATCCTGATGCTACAAACGTATGCTGATGAGTCAAGGAGCAGGCCTTGTGATGTGATGGGAGACTGATCTGACAAAGAGATCTGCTCGCAGCACAGGAATCGGCCGCTCTCCGGGATTGGCCGTGCCTCAGTGCGTTTTGTGTGTGCGTTTGTAAGTGTGAGTGTGCGGCGCAGCGCAGCGCAGCGAAAGAACGGGAGGCAGAGGCGAGCGACAGAAGGAAGTAAATGTGTCATCCCTGAAAATATATCCATGTTCCTACCTCTGAAACTCCCAGCAACATCTAGCAAACGGTTTCTCTCTCATCTTCCCTCATCACAAGCAGAGAGGGGGATTGCTTTTGTGTGAGAAAGGGATGGGGGGGCGGCGGGTTATGGTTCCTCTGATCATACATGATTTATCAAAACTAGAAGATAAAAAAAAAAGGTTCAGTCAACTCTCTAATCACGACCCTCACCCTTTTAATCAAAGTGACAGCAAATTCTTCAAAGCAGTTATGGCTGTAAAATCCCGTCAACCCCACCCAACCCGCTTTCATCTCGTCCAACTTCCACTCAACCTAAAATAATAGACTCTGCTTTAACTGCACGGCAGATTCCTTCATGGTCGCTGTGTTTTAGTGCACATAGAACCTCCTCTTACAGATATTATATAGAGGCTATCCTGCTAGATGGAGCGCAGCACAGGAAAAAATAAATAACCATGACCTTCATGAATATTCACACTACCCCTCCACCACCGTAGCCATTCACAAACCATAAATTATGAATATGACTGGAGTTGGGCCTAAGGGAGAAAAAAGGGACTCAACTGTTTAACCAAAAAAAAAAAAAAAAGCTCAGGTTTCTATCTGCAAGCTGTGCCGACATCCTCCTGTGCAGGCCCACTTACAGGGCGATCTGGTGGAACATGAATCTCAATTAAGGGAAGAAAAAACATGAGAAATGTGCTAAGGCTCGTGTGCTGTACTCAAGCAAGTGCTCACTAAACACACTCACAACACAGTAATAATTAATTAAGAGTCGAGGGTCAGACTGAAGACCCAGGAAGATGGGGTGGGTGGGGGGTGGGAATACGTGAGAAAAATTTGTTCCTCCTTCGCAATGTGAAACAGAGCTGATTTTTGTTACATGACACAGAGTGATGAAGGGCGTAGCCCCTCCGGCCACGTGGCACAGCCAATAAAAACCTTTCTACGAACTGACAACCTAGCACACCTCGACCAGAGCAGAATATAATGATGCACAGATGCACGAAAAAAAAAATTTGTATTTGAAGTTCTGGAAAAACTACTGCACACTCATTATTCTCCCTTTGTAGGATATCTTTAATACTCAATACGCATTTAAGCATTTTACATTCCTGCGATAAAGAATCATAAAATGATTAGGGCATAGTTAGGAAAATTAAGATAAGTCTCCAAAAATGACATGTCCACAACACTATCAAATTCATCATTTACAGCTGACACTTGTGTGCCAGTTCCAGAGAGCACCGTGTTAGTATAAATCTACAGGCTGCTCCCAAGCTAATGACACATTTCATCTAGGAACGACATGCCAAACAAATTATTGTCCTGATGTTTCCCAATTAAAAAAACAAAAAACAAAAAGGGACAGTGGCTCCCAAACCACACTGGGCCATGATGTCATCTCTGCAAGCTCCCGTCTCTGCTACTCTTTCTGGCGGTTTTGTTAACCACTTGGGTCTCGAGATTGTGCATGCAGAGCAGGTGACAGATTTTCCACCAATGCCCCAGCACATTGCCTGAGAATTGATTTTAGCTTGAGGTAGAGAGTATGACAGCTTGCAGAGAGGCTGCTGGGGACAAGCTAAGACAAAAAAAGGGAAAACAGGAGAAGAAAAAAGAAAAAAGGCAGTGACTAATGTCCGAGCACAGTGTCTACATGCATCTTTTCTCTGTTTTCTGAATGTCTTTCAACTCCTCTCTATGCAGAAACGGCCTCTGTCACTTCAGTGCTCACCGTGTGTTTGCCACTATCATAAGACAAATATGAGGTTAAGCGGCGCCGTGATGAGCTGCAAACATTAAGGGTACTCCTCAGTGCCACGATCATCTATTCAAATTACCATTTTGACAAAGGACTATATGCGGATGGAGAGGATTCATGTTTCATCCCAGAGTTTTCAAGCTCACAATTTAGTGCTCAACAAAAACCACGACTGGCTCACCTCAGGAGAGCGCCCAGCCCGTACTACTCGAGCAAAGCTATACCTGTTCTGCATGTCAGATTAGTTGGGCAGCACAGGCGCCTGAGTGAAGGGGGTGTGAGACGCGAGACTCGTACTCCCATATAGCCATCCTGAATTGTAATTCGGCAGGGTAGAGAGAACGCTTCATCCGGGAGCTGCTGTTGTCTCATCAGTCACCTGTACCATCGGTGTCTGGGTCCAGATGGGCAGAACAGAGCCACTAGGTACACAGCATAACAGATGTTAGACAGCTGTTGAACAGCCAAATCACACGCAAAGCTAAAGCGACGACCCCCGGAAGCAAAACTGACTCGAATCGCTGTTTGTCTGTCAACTTTATTTGTCAAGAACTGCGCTCTGTAACACAACAGCATGGCCACTTTCGATTAATAAAAAACATCACCGGAAAAAAAAAAAAAAAAAAAAAAAAAAAAACACACCAGCACATTGTCTGGAAATGTATTATTCCCCTTACGTTATATTAGATTACATCTCAAATTTCATTGTTGGATACAGTACTGGTATTAAGTTAGGGTTAGACATTTTTCCCTGAAAGAAACACAGCAAGGCCCATTGTCAGCTATGCAAGATGACTTCAAGATCCAAAGACCACGGGTGTATTGTAACTAAATGGTGCTTATTCATAAAGAAAAAAAACTGGACAGACTAACTAAGTGGACCGATGGAAGACAGAGCATGAAAGTAAAACACAATCCAGTCTGAAACTACCAATGAAAGCTTACATTAGTAAAGAAAAATGATATCCTGAGAGCACAACTTGCAATACTGTCTTTGAATGCCACCTAACTTGACGACTACTTAGCGGGCTTCAAACCTGGTGGACTGGTATTCATGGTTTTGAAATAGGGAAGAGAAATTTCACCATACCTCTCATACATTGCCACCGTGTTTCTCTCAACATGGCAGACAGAGAGTTTTTGTCAGAGGTAACTCTTAGGTTAAAAAAAAAACCGTGGCTGCTGGTGACGCACCGGTTGTGGAAAACATCGTCTTGGCAAGAAAGGTAGCGGTGTGATGTTGGCATGGACGGCGCTCAGACAGTGAGGCTTTCAACGAGGATACAGAAGTGGTTCTCCAGAAAAAGAAAGTAACAGGCCAGATTCAAAACAGCCAGCACACACATCTCGGGGGACGAGCAGGACGTTGTGGAGGAGAAACAGAAAGCACCTGTGACCGGTTTTATAAGTGACAGACCGATTGAGCCGACCGTATTCCTGTCAGGTAAAATGTGAGAGAGAAACTAGACAGCTGAATTTAACAGTCATCAAAATGCTGAACAAAGTGTCACCGACCACAAAACCTGATACTCTTTTGGGGCCGTCTCATACATTTTCAAATGCCCTCCTGCACTTTTTAAATTTTGATTTATTAATACACGGCAACGTGAAAGCTGTGCTCAAAACAACGCATGTCACTGCAACACTGTATAAACAAAAGGGTCGACGACCATTTTGCACTAGCTATTTGCTTTGACATGCCCGCAGTGTAACTGAGCCATGCTTTTGGCTGTTCTGCTCGCAGTCCACCCTCCCACCCAGTAGCCTCACTGGCTGCAAGAGTGTATCACCGCAGACGCAAGGATGGGCTGAATTCTTCCGCTGTGTAGGCTCACATCTAATATTCAGTCCATTAAAACGGAAGGGCACTGAGGCACACAGGTATGTGAGCAAGAGGAGAGAAAGCAAGCCAGCTCTGATTCATCTGAACTACCTACGGTGTGTCAGTGAAGATGAGGAGGAGATAAGCGTCAACTCACCAGCTCCGTCCATCCTGCATCACTCTGAAGCACCTATTTTAATCACAACGACATAAAAATGCGTGACACACATAAGAGAGGCATGATATTTTTTTTTCTTGTAGCAACAGTCAAAGCAAGCTTCAAACTGCTGCAGAATCCACAGTGAAATTAAAGCTACTGGGTTTTTTTCTCTTTTCATTTTTTAATGGACACAGAAAAACAAAACAAAAACAAGTTCATGTTGACAGAAATAAAACAGCAAGAAACACAAACAGAAAAAAAATTGGAGAAAAAGTGAAAGAAACTGCAACACAGCCCAGTGATGACATCACTGTGGATGGAGAGCTATTCGGAGCTGTGTAGGCCGAGCAGGTGTGGGATGAGCCCAAAAAGAAAATTGGCAATAAAAGTAATCAGCTGATGTCCCAGCATCCGGGGGGGACTCATAAGCGACTGGCCGGTGCCGAATAATAGAAACCAACCAAAGAAATAAAAACAATGCCCATGAGAGCTCCTAATTGGCGGACCCGGTGTGGAGAGACACAATGGGTCCATTTGGTGTGGTAATGTTAGCCCAAACACAAGTTTAGCCATCCAGCTAACTGCTCAGCATCTACCAAACAGACCCGCTCAGCTAACCTAGCCGACTCACTCCCGGTTAGAATGATAAAAGTGGGGGGGCTCAATAGCCGCCACTCGAGCCATTAGGAGGGAAATCAAACATCGCGGTTGCAGGTTTCAAAGAAGCAGCCGCAGTTCACCAGGTCTTGCTAGCTAACTTACCGGTGATAACCTAGCTGGCTAACCCCGGCGGTAGCAGCGACACTACCGCTGCAGGAGTACACTTTCCGAGTCATTTGCATTCGGCCGGTTAAGTGACTGTGTGCTTCATCGTGTGGGACATCATTGTGCGCCCCCAGCTCCGTCTCTGCCACATTAAACGCTATTTCACTTTGGTCGCCGAGACTAGCGTTGCAGTTTCCTTGTGTTTTTACCTTGCGTCTCCTCGTCTCAGCAGTGCCACTCCAAACAAAGCATTGGTATATGACCCGGAGGTTTTGTTTCCAGTTATCCACCTTATAGCCGTTCACATGGGAGCACCCGGCCGGACTCATGACAGACAAAACATTCAGTTTGGGTGTTAGGGCGACAATGAAAAGTCTCCTGGATGGTTCGCTGGCTGGCTGGCTAGCTAGCTAGCTAGCACGAAGTGTCTGTCCAGAAATGGTTTCCGTTTGGAAATGGGACAATCGGTGTAGTATCCAAAAGAAAAAAATGCTCCTCGGGCACCTGATCAACACCGCCTCTGATCAACTAGCTACACATGTGTTCATGTAGTCACCCGGCGGTATTATCACTTCAGTCAAACCTCTACTCCCCTTGCTGTTTTGACAGTTGCCTTTTCCTTTTCACGTTAGCTCCACTTCCACTCTCTCGATTAGTTAGCTTTCTTCCTCTAGTTAGCCTGCTAACGCTCCACTACGGCTTCACAATGCCCGCCCAGCGTGCGTTCTGATTGGCCCACACAACTATGTTACGTCACCACGCTGGTCGCGGAGCACGTTGGGTGTGCTCGTTTCGAAGCCATGAGTGTCCCGTTAAGGTGAATTTGGGATTTCAATCATGGGACGCGTCCATGACGTTGAATTGAAAAAAAATCCCATTCATGGTTGTCTTGAAAATATAACCCAGCACAGAGAAAGTAAAACAACGTTATTCTGAGTGTGTGTGTGCTTTTTAAATCACTGTCAATAATGTTGTTGCTACTACTTCATGCCATTTATTATTGGTTGGTATTTCTAAGAATTACTTCCTCTTTCCTGTGTCAGTGATGGCATATTAGGTGAGTTAGTCACATCTGACGATGTGAACATCAACCAAAAGCCCCAATATGTCTCTGAAGTCAAAGTTCAAATGATTTAATATCATCAATTAAAGCCTACCACCTAGTGGTTATATTCTGTATGTATAGACATTATAGCAAGGCTCAGAAAAAATCAATTTAGTTCCTGTTCACACACAGCTGGGTGACAAATTTAAGTAAAAAGCAGCATAAAGCATCTAAGTAAGGTGTTGGTCCACCACATGCCGCCAGAAAAGGTTCAGTGCTCCACTAATTCTACTGATCTCTGAACTCTACTGGAGGGATGAACACTCTAAATGATATCCTCTCATTTGGTTGTTTTGATGATGATGGTGGAGAGCACTGTCTCCTGCAGGTGTTCATATGGGTTGAGGTCTGGTGACTTATGTAACTTATGATTCAGATGATGAGTGCTCATGCCCTGTTGTTGGGGACATTGTCATCCTGGAGGAGACCACTCCCATGAAATGTTTTTCTGTAGGAAAAGGTGATCACAGAACAGGTATAGCTTTTACTGATATGAAGGCAACACACTTGGTGATAAGAATACCCTGATTTAGAAGTCCTAACATGTGTGATCAAATGTAGCAGTCGAATCAAAATGAATATTTATAGCACAGTGAGAAACAGGAACAGTGAGAATGAGGAACGATATGAAGAATGCTTGTTTCTGGATCATATCAGCTGTTTACACTGATGCCTGCCAAAAGCTCCGACTAACTCAAATTAGACTTGGCAAGATTCTAACAATTTTACTAATTTTGTAACTTCATTTTTTTTCACAAATGCAAAACAAGAAAAACAACTGTCCTACTAATATATACTATTTGATATATTTGGAGAAGGAAAGAAGAGAGAAAACCTGAGCAAAACTATAATGCAATGTAAGGGTGATGTTAAAACAATCTACTATTTTTTGTAAATTAGCACTTATTGATCCTTTCCCAATGAATATGAAAAGGTGTGTGCAATAACTCACTTTTGTCTAGTCTGTAATATCTTTAATAAACAGTGTATTCAAGTGGTAATGTAACATGAATACATGAATAGCGTAAGACATGCAACATTGCTCCCAGGAGTCTCCTCACACTGTTATGTCATGTTGGTCGCTGTTACTTAGACCCATTACTTAAGCAAAAGTAGCAATATCATTGTGTAAAAGAAGACTGATATGAGTGTTCATAATAGTTCATAATAAACAGAATCTGAAAGGTAACTGTCTGAAATGTTCAAGCAAACTGAGCAGAGTGTAAGTATAAAGTAACAGAAAATGGAATAACTCAAGCAAAGTAAATACCAAAAAATTATACTACAGTACAGTATTTGCGTAAAATGCACTTAATTACTTTTCACCACTGGTAGTTTAGATAGTTGGAATGAACTCTATCTGGGAGAAAGATGTTCCAGAACAAGCAGCTCGCCTGCGTTCATTCTTCATTTCTTTCTCAGGTGTACCTCTTCCCCATTTTCTACCCAACACCTATTACCACCGTTATGTATTCTGAACTTCAGACTGACTTCAAGTTATCTGGGTCGAGTGAGCATGATTTACAACACTAATTTGCTTTCAAGATGAAAAAAAAGCTATTTGGCCTTGTTTGTGAAATTGTGAAAAAAATGTTATTTCCCTGGATTGTTCACTTGGGGGCAGTGTAGGTCCATGTGCCTTCATGGTTAAAATGACAGAGAAAGCGCTATCTTCCTTTCTCTCCATCCTTATGATAAATTTCATTCTAAAATCTTAAAATAAGATAACATATATGAGTTGTAGATGCAATTTCATACTTCTCCTCTTCTGCTTTTTCAATGAACATATCATTTTCTTTATTTCTTTTCTGTGCAAATAAAAAAAAAATTCTGGTAGACAGTGTTTTGGGTATTGATTCTGGGTGTCTAGTATCAACAGGAAATCAAGAAGATACTCACTATAGAGCAATACAATAACGATACAGTATATTAATATAGTTGGCAGTTTAAGAATCAGACTCCTAAAACAATCGACTAATTCAGGGGAGACTTGATTCAGTCACTTACTGTCTTTACAGAATAACCCATGTCTTTCAGATTGTTCCCTTTATCTCTGACTGAATGAAGAATGAACACATGGTCTTGTGGCAGACAGCTGGAGAGGTTTTAGGGGGAAAAACCTCAGCATATCACAAATAAGGTCCTCACAGTGAGGGAACAGCATGTTCATGTTTCATTTTCTCTTTCCATGGAGTCAGCTCACAGTTGGGTATTAATTAACACTCTTTACACACATATTTATAATTCATATGAATCATTTTTTAGTTTTTCAAGGAACGGGGAATACATAGGAATAAGTAAAAGCATTGATGAATAATGTAATATCTGAATGAATTATTATGGTATTGTTGACTGCTGAAAAGCCACCACTGAGCTGCATGGCTAGACAGACACCTGAAGGTAACTGCATCTCAAATAGCTTCGACAGCTGAAGCTATATTTCTTCATGCATCGGTGGGAGGTGAACAACATTGCTTCATGTATTTCTGGCTCAACTTTGTATGAAGGAGCAGATAATCAATAGTTGGAGTGACAGGAAAGAGATTAAAGGGGCAAAAATAGTGTCAGCAATGACAGGTTTAGAAATGACACTCAGAGTGTAAATACTTTTATGAGCTTAAGTGTATGGAGACGGACTTTGGGGTGTTATTAGAATGTGTTAATTGGAATAAGGGTAAACCATCAGCTGACGTCTAAGCCATGTGAGTGATGCTGTGTGCTCGCAGGAGGTGAGAATCAATCAGCTGCAATCAGGAGCATCAGCTGCGCCAGGTGTCACAGTTAATAAAAGGTTTGCAAATAACTGTGTTTACACATACTAAAGTTATTGTGACACCAATAGAAGTAAAAGTAAAGAAAGCAAATAATGAAGAACCAGATTCTGGCTTTTGATAAGCTAATGGTAAATTGGTTTGCTGACTAATAAAGTTCAATCATGCCTAAAATTGTATGAAATATGGAATATTTTAAAATGTGCTGAAAGGCTGGCAATAAACCGGATTGCTGGCTTTAAAAGTTGACTAATAACCAATAAAAAATGTAAAATATTTTAAGGCTTTTTATTTCTGTGAAGGAGCATTGAAAAAATATGAATAGTTGTAAAAGTTGGGATGGGACATATCAGTATGGGATTCAAAAGCTGAATAATATCTCTGATGTTTTAAGGTGTCTGAGAATTTAAAAATAGAAGAAAGGATGAATGAGTAGACAAGATTTGAGATATGCATCAAGTTAGGAAAAGAGTGTGAGGAGTTGTAAGAGATTAAAGAAAAATCCCATTATCAGGAAATTTGACACAGATCTGAATATTTGAAAAAATTTTAATGGGATTGTAAAGTTGAGTAATGACAAGAATGTATGTAAAGAGATGAAGGGTTTTGAAACATTGTGTAAGCTGGGAGCTAAAATGCTTTGCTGGTTTAAGTATGAATGTGTGTGTGTGTGTGTGTGTGTGTGTGTGTGTGCGTGTATATGTGCGCACGCGCGCGTGCCTGCTGGGACACACAAGTATGCGCACATGCAGTTCTCTCATACCACATAATTTAGAGGTCCATGATCTGAGTGCCAGAATTCACTGTTGTAAGTGACTGCTTCATCAGACTACATTAATTGAAAGTTTCCAAGATTTACACTAATCAGCAAATCTCAGTCTGCAAGAATCTGCTTTTCATGGTAACTACAGTGATGGTAACTGCTGAGCGATTCCTTGGTGAGATCATTAATTTAATAGAGACTGCGCTGACAGATGCCAATTAAATTGCTTTATTACTCAAATATACTTACTTACTTTCTATCGTCTTGATTTTCAGACCATGAGAGAGATGAGATGTTGCTGAAATGTGATTACAGCACCAAAGAGCCCTGCTGAAAACCAGGAGATCATTGAGTCCCCACGGAAGTGAGCCAAAGCTTTCTAGGAAATGTGAAAGCCCTAACAAACACTGATGAGTATGAGCTAGCTCTTTGGTAATTATCATTGTCATAAGAGCAAAATCATTCAGTTTTTCACTGACGTATTCAATGTATTTACCTAACGTGGTTTTAGATACAGGGTGAGATTTTTACTTTTTACATGGAAAAAAAGAGAAAAAAGCAGAAAGCAGTTGCTGCATTGAAGTGTCAAATTGTGCCTGAGGTGACCAAATGGGGAGGAGATCAACAGAAAAAAAGTAGGTGGAAAGAGGCTTATGTAAGTCACAGACTGTGCAAAGTGCAGGTCTTTTACAGGCACACTGCACATACAGTATGGACTGACCCAGGCTGACTCTTAATCCATTTTACACACAAATTTGATTTCATGACAGAATGGCCCCAAGAATGCATGACTGGGAGGCATTGTTTATTCAGTGAAATGTGACTTTGCAATGACTGGTGTCCAGCAGCTGACTGGCTACTTTTATTTGGTAGCCATAAAGACAGTTTGGGGAAGTTTATTTCCAAGAAATGTCCCTGGATCCAGAACTCACATGATGAGTAAACATTTTCTTCCAAATGAAACCTTTGTTCTGCACAGGCGGTCTGTCTGTTCAGTATTCATTAGATTCTATAAACTCACAAAATGGAATCAAGAAAAGTTTGTCTTATTGGCAAAAAAAGGACATGCAGCTCCAGAAACTGACTGTGTTCAGCTATCTTTCTTTTTGATGGAGAAGCATGCTAAGATTAGACCGCACATCAACAGAAAGGACATCTGCATCCTGCTCGCTCTCTGCCAGGGAAACGGGGAGGTGACACATCTGTTGGACGCTGTCAGCAACCCTTCGCGCGTCATCACAGAGGCTGGGTGGGGCAAAACAAGCACTGGGGGAGTGCTACGGAGGGGTTCAACTGGAAGTGGCCTGAAGTCACCCAGGCCCAAAAGTTACCCAGAACTCCCTTGTTGGTCATAAAACACGTCCGAGCTGCACATGAGATCTTTTCCAGAAAAGATGTTTGTTCATACATGGGAAGCTTTGTTTGGAGCCATGAATTATTGTATCTTTGGCCTTTCCCATGGATTTCAGGTGTATTTTTTCATGAAGGTTATAATAAGAAGAGAGATATTTTGTTTTGTTCTTCATTTATTTTGCATTGAAATTTTTAGACGTTCAGAAGGATTCACCCAATTTATTGAAATATTTCTCCATACAGTCTAAGCTTCCTTAAAGTCTAGGGAACCAATGCAGATACCGATTCTATAGAAAGAATCATTTGCATATTTTCATGAATGGCTGAACATGATGCTGTGTCGAGGGAAGAAATATGAAATAATTAATAATTAATTAAATTGTACTCCAATATGAACAGAACTGTAAAGCATAGCTGCACATCAAGAGCATAATGGTAAACAGTGAAACACTTTACAGGTGGAAAACATTTTCTGACTTTCTGCACCTATTGTTGCTGAGATGAGGAAAAAAGGTGAGAGAACTGCAGGGAGTGTGAATAGAAAGTGTGTGTTGACTGAATGCAAATGTTCCCTTTTCAAGCCAGTTCAGTGATGACGCTCTTCTCTTGAGATATAAATGGAATAGACAGATTATGTCTATATGTTCTGCCATATAACATAGAACATATGGAGCAGCATTTACATTTATAGGTTTGTCATTTGTCTTTATATATTCCAAGACTTTAACTGGCTTTTATGTGACTGTAGGCAGACAGTGGATTACCTTTTCTAAAGTCACTGATCATCATCAGTTATCACCATTTCATATATGCATATATATACTTTTCATGCTGTCCTCCGTCCATACGTCACATAATCAACATTTTCAATGAAATGTTGCTCGAAGATCTTGAACAGGGGTCCATACATGGATCAGGATTTTGAAGAGAGGTAACCTTGAACATGAAATGATTCACATAACTGTAGGTAACGACACTGTTAGTGACACCAATGAAACATCCAAATCATAGTTGTACAGTTTAGGTCTGATCATTATTTTATTCTAAAAATTCTAGAAATTGGTGCAATGTTGGCAAATCAATCTAAAAAATGTTCAGTTAAAATGTTTTTACATGCAATCATTAATCAGTTTGTTTATTTAGGAATTTAGATTAAGAACCAAGAAATTAAAGTTTTGTCTCTCTTTCTTTATTCTTGTTGTAGTTTGCAGCCTAATTAGCTTTCCTTCGGTTTCCTTTAAAAGGATCTAAGGGATAAAGCCGTCAGAGATATGAGTAACTCTGAGCAACATGACAGTGAGCTAACAAGCTTCTTCCTGTCTTGTGGCCAATCCCCCAGCTGGAAGTGGGTCAAAGTAACTCGGAGTGTGTCAAGATGTAACAAAAGTCACACTGGAAAAAGGTTTAATGAAACAAACTCCTGCGTGCACACACTAATGTGATGCTTACCTTACCTGGACAGGAAATTTTACTACCTTTACTATTGCCACACTCGTCATTTTGTGCTATGACACAGCTGTTATGGCCTAATATCAGTCCAATTATGATAACAATGCCAAGCTATTCCAGTCGAATGTGTTCAATTGCTTGTGTGATATGAAGCCGCTGGATCAGGAAATGGCCCACTTTTTTAAACTCAAAGGTATCAGAGCTTTCCCCAAATGGTCAAGCTCTCCGGCTGCATAATGCCCTATAAACCCAAATGTGGGTCACATTTACCACCTTTGTAAGTTTTAGTAGTACGTAACGCTCAAATACACAAATTGTACATACACTCATCAACACTACCACTCAGCTGGAGGTGTGACCAAAGAAAATGTTCAATAAGCCTCACATCTAAATGTGAGGTTAAGTCCCACTGAGGCTACTCTTAATTAGGGCTTCACTGGCTTTGGCACGGCGGTTGTCTCACCGCCATGGTGGCTAATGAGAATTTGTCCCCGCAGTGTTTACCAGGTGAGGGTAATTTGTGTGTGGGGAGCAGAGGGGATTAACGGCTGCAACCATCCTTTGATGAGGACATATAGCAGTGAAAATATATAGGTCAGCGAGGTTTGGAAGACCAAGAGATGAAGTCAAATTGCTCAGAAAGAGACGACGGTAACATGTTGGGAAGTACAGATGAGACCAGCTCGTGCTCCAACGCCGCTGCTGTGCGTTGTCTGCCGTTGTTTAAAGACACCTCTGACACTGCAGGTTAATGAACTACATCACTGACACAGCATGTAATCTGTGATGCTGTCGATCACGGGTATCTACAATCCCTCCATCTGCACAAAGACAATAAGCAACACAATAAACTCCACACACGGGCCATCTGCAGTATTAACTCACTCAGACTTATCAGTGATCAAACACCAAGCGAGGCAATTGTGAAATCATTTAGGTTTGTGAGGCTAACAGGCCTTACGATGGACAAGAGAATGGAGACATGCAGGTGACTGGAGCCTGGTATAAGAGAATATGGGTCAATGATATTGCTGTGCGCCCTTTTTGTATTATGCTGATATATTTCATCAGCTACATTTGAGAAGCTCTAGGCTGTGGTGAACCGGAAGCACCGAAGATGCTTACCCGAGCGCACTCCATCCCATATTCAGTCAGGTTTTACCTTTTATCCTGTATCCTTAATTCAATTTCCATACGAAGCAGCCATGTGTGCAGACAAGAAGGGGGATACCCAGATAGAAGTGCGTGACCTGAATAAAACTCCTCACTCTTCTATAGAATACGCATATAGCATGACTCATTGCAGTCCATTAGACCATATTTGTGCCAGTCGTGCGCACTAATGTTGACTCAGGTTGCCATGTATCGTTCTACAGGTGCACCACGTGTCGGGTCACACTTGTAGACATAGGAGGTTGAATTGAGGTATAGGTGCGTAGGGTTGCTAGGTAGGGGCATGTGAAGCATTTATTCCCGGCCATTGCAGGTCAGGTCTGTTTGCTCTGTGTATTAATGGATTATCTGTGGCCTATTTCAGGTGAAATATAGGCTATCTATGGTGGAGAAGTGATCTCAGATAAATAGCAAGATGACTAAAACCTTGCAAACTGTGGCTCTCTGAAAAATTAGGCCAAAACTGAGGCCGCTGTCCTCTGGTGTCCCCTGTAAATATATTCTGTTCAGATGTGACTTATGAATGAATGCAATCGTTCGGTCAAGGGGGAAAGCGAGTGTGGTAGAAGGTAAAATTTGAGGCAATTCTCCCACTTATGTCTATGTGAGAAAAGTATTTTTTACATCTTCGACTTCACCACATTTGCATGCGGCTCCAAAATAAAATAAATTGAAACAAAGAAAATTAAAATAAAGAACACAACACCTTGATTTAAACAAAGAGGGTAACTATAAGGCTGATGCATGCTGGATTATCATTATTGTCACTACTTCGGGCGGTAAGGGTCAAAAAGTGTTGACGTAGAGTGGCGTCATCAGGTGACGCGTGACGTAGACGGTCTGCGCCGCGAAGCAGGAAACGCGATGGCGGTGGCTCAACCGAAGCAAGAGAAAGAGAGCGAAGACTGGTCGTTGCTGCCTCTAGTCCATGATATCATAAAATGGTAAGATAACCGAGAGGTTTCCTGTGCGTGACGTGTTCATTCACGGCTCCGCAAACACCTGTGTAAATGTCGTAAACGGCCGTTTTGGTGGAGTCGCCGGGCTAAAGCTAACGGCTAACTGTGAGTGCCCAGAATAACAAAACAGCATGAAGATAACACTTTGCCCCCTTCGTCTCCCTCCCCCCTCTCTCTCTCTCTCCTATTTTTTAAGCATGGACAAGGACAGCCAGGACGTCCACCAAGAGCTGGCCAAGCTGAAGACGAAGATCCAGGAGGCTCGGGAGCAGATAGCGAACATGCCCGGGATAGACAGCAGCCCGCAGGAGCAGCAGCAGCAGCTGGCCACGCTGCGGGAGCAGGTCCGCACCAAGAACCAGCTGCTGCAGAAATACAAGAGCCTGTGCATGTTTGAAGTGCCCAAAGCGTCATGAGACTGAAGGCTGGAGGGCGCTCACAGGCCGTGGAGATGCCGGGAGGACTTATTGTTGTTGGCCTCACCTGCTGTAAATGTGGCACTCAGTCACACGGGATGGACGTTTCAATGAACGAGGACCTTTTTTTCAGTTGCATCGCACTGCAGGACGTCTGTGAAAGTCCTACAATCTCCCCCTTTTGACTTTATCTTAAGGATTTTGTAGTATTTGTATTACTTAGCGTATTATGCATCATTTCCTTGTCGTATTCCTATTTTGTAATAAACTGACTTTATGAAGAGAGTTGACTTAAAGCCTCTTTTAAATAATCCCATTAATAATATTTGTTTAAGCCCGAGGCCATCAACTACTTTTTTCTATATATACATATATTTCTACATATATACTGAAGTATGCAAAATATTGATTTGTGTTTTCTTGTTTTTAGACTTAGGGAAACTCGGGTCATAATCAATTAATTGAATAGAGAAATAGAGAACAGTTGGCACAGGGCTGAAATTAATTAACTTCTCAATCTGAGGTGCCTGAAACTGTGTATGAGGTTACCATTGTGGATCCTCGGTTAGTTGATCTGCCTGTGTGAAGTGAGAGGCTGAGCTGTGTGTTTTAACAATTGGATGGTATTTTCCAGTAGACCTGACTGACTAAATGTGCTCAACGTGTGGCGTGTTTGAATTCACTGTGACGGGCTTGAAAAGAAGTAGAGGAGGAAGGCAGACTAAGAAAGTAACAAGTGTTTTTTTTATTATTATTTTGTCTTTTATGGAAAAGTCGACGCAGACATAATAAATACACATTCAGAAACAGATTTGTTCATAACGCAACAAACATTCAAGTTCAACCAAGTTTGAAAAAAAAATTAAATTGATAATTGTAAACAATGTTTTTTTTTTTTCTCAAGTGCCTTTCTCGGCAAGCTAATGTAGAGGCAGATTTTACAGCATTTTCCAGAGCATCTACTGCATCACTACACAGGGACAGGCCGAGGAGCTGACACTTGCCCCATGTGTGTCAGCACAGGTTGGTTCACGATCTGGCCCCTCGGAGGCTGAGGTCTACAGTATTTTTGGGGCCTTGTGCGCCCTGTAAGAACAGTCTCACAGAAAGTCTTTTGCACCAAAGAAGAGGGTCAGCATATGATGCAGCCTTTCTCTTTGGTCTGGCTGCCTCCCACTGCTTTCCCCTTGATGTACATTAAGTCACTGTGCACGCTGGGTCTCCGCGCAAACGGCGCCACGATCCCGTACGCGTTCCCGTCTTTGCATTTCTTGCTCCTGAAGGACTTTCTGTGCAGGACCTCGCAGTACTGCAGGGAGACTTTGCAGTGCCGATCGGGGCTCATCTCGTCCGGCAGCTTGGCCATGGTAAAGAGAGTCTGAAACATCTGGTCCACGTTGGTGTTCTTCTTCGCCGAGATCTCGAAGTAAGCGCAGTGCTCGTCTCCGCCGACCAGCTGCTCGATCTCGTCCTCCTGCACCTCGCGGTAAAAGTCTCTGTCGCACTTGTTGCCGCAGATGACCAGCGGGACGTCCACGTTCTCCTTGGTTTTGTTTCTCAGGCAGGACTTGGTCTCGTAGATCTGGCGCTTCAGGCGCTGCACCTCCTGGAAGGAGTCTCTGTTGTCCAGGCTGAACACCAAGATGAACACATCGCCTGGAAAGCACAGGAGAGAACAGGTTTAATGCCGTGCAATAACAGAGTTTTAATAGCAGCCAACAATCCCTGCAAAGAGCATGACCACGGAGGCGTGAGGCGGGTTTTAAAGCTCAACTCACCGGTGAGAATGGAGAGTCTCCTCATTGCAGGGAAGGGGTGATTTCCAGATGTGTCCAAAATGTCCAGCTGGTAAACGTCCCCCCTGATGCTGTAGAATTTCCTGTGGAAGTCCTCAATGGTGGGCGTGTACTGGTCGTCGAACCTCTCGTTCAGAAACCGAGAGATGATGGCCGTCTTCCCAACTTTGGTGGAGCCCAGGATCACCATCCTGTGGCAGTTCTTGGCCGGGATGTCGAACTCATTCTCGGAGGGAGACATTTTCTTAATCATTCTTGCGGCGGCTGCACCCGGAGGTCGGCGGTGCTGTGGCAAGAGATGCGTGGCGGTTTTTAGATTCCGATCAGGGATGTGAGGGCTCTAACCTCGGTCTGTCTCTCTCTGGAGCCAGAGGAGAGCGGGCTGGAGATTTATGGGCGAAGTTCGCAGCGCCTCCCCAAATGCGTCATGCGTCACGCTCCAGCTTGAGGAGCTGGGGCAAGACCTGAAATTATAATGTTACTATGGCTGTTTTTGTGCGTCAGCCCTGTCCACCCCTCATGGACAGAAGAAAAGGGAGGGGGTGAAATCGGCTTGCTTTCTTTTTCAGAATACTCAATTGTTGAACCAGTTCACAGTCTCAATGGGTAATTACCACGAATTAACTGTGCACAAAACGGCGATGTTTTTTTTTTATACCCTTACGCACACATCTGCTTAAGAGTTTTAAGAGAATTAAACAGTCGCATCACGCATTTACCTCTAATGTGCATGCACCTGAACAGCTGAACAACTTGCGAACATCAGGTTCATCCTGTCTCGTCAATCACCAGTAATTAGTGGACAGAGTTCTCCCTTCAGGAGACAGCAGCTGGAGGATGTGCAGGCTGGAGAACGGAGGGGGCGCAGCGGCACACACAAGCGCACTGGGGATGCTGAAGGCAGAGAAGTGTGCTTTGTGCGCTCATAATCCACATACTGACCTTTTCCAACATGTATGACCAAATACGTTTGTAGAAGCTTAATGCAAAGATCGGTATGTTCTTATATGCATTGTTTCCATAGTGTTACATTACATGCAATATGCTGCTCATGTTTTAATCCCCTCTTATCTTTCTTATTTTTTATTGTTCTCTATCCATATTTTTAATCAGTGCATCTTACTATTTCATTTATAGCTTTCAGTGCTTTACCTGGTATTCCCATCATCGTCAGCTTATCAATCATTTGTAAATCTTTAAAGTTGTAAAGGGCAGCATAAGAATATTGTTACAATAAACAGCATCTTAAACGAGCTCCGATAACTGCCACATGTTGCAAGGATGAATACAAAGAGGAATGCCTTTCCACACCTGCAAACAAAAACATTTCAAACAATATGAGGAACGCATGGAAAAGTTTCAGGGTTCAAGATGGTAACAAATTGATTCATCCACCTACTAAAACACTTGACATCTCTGAGAAAATGTCAGACCATCATGCATGAGTGACAATGTACAAGCGTCACAATAAGAAGAAAAAAAACAAAAAAGAAAATACACCAAAACTATAAACTGAAGAACACTTGGGTGTAACCGGAGTCTGGAAGTCATCCAATCCAATTTGTATTGACTTTCTCATATGTGTTAATCGAAGTACCCCACAGACAGTCTAAAGATAGAGCCCGCTGCCTGTGACTCAAACCCTGCTCATCCACTTTTTCCCCTTAACCACTTAGCACCTTTTACTCGTCTTCTCACCTGAGAATCCGTGTGGAGGGAGAAAATGACTTAAAAGAGGCAAGATTCTGAGATTCATGTGGTGCTTGTGTACCAGTATCAACACTAATGTGTGTAAAAATGAAGTCATTTTCTTGCTATTATTATCATTTTGCTGATCATATCATTTTACTTATGTGCCCTACACGTAATGGTTTAGGGTCAGGGTTTAGGGCCAACAGATTAGATTCATGTAGATAATTCTCATCTGATGTCCTTTTAAATGCCTGGAAAGAGCATCAGCCAAACCTCACAGCCACTATCATGACTATCATGATCATACAACTCTACCCAGGATTTTCCATTTAATTTGTTTTAGTTAATTAATGACCACTTTTGACAGCAGCCAGTGCTTGATTGCTGTCAGTGTGTCGAGATTCCCAGTGTTAACAAACCCACATCATCACTGCATTAAAGCAGGACAGCTGTCAGCGAGGTTCACACGTATAAATAATTCATCACTCCATCTGTTTTTTTTTCTTATCTCCTTCCCCTGCCTGTACAAACTATGCTTGAAAAAACAAACACATTTAACACAATATCCACAAAAGGCTGAAGAAAAAACCATAAGTCTTGGTAACCTAAAACTTGTCCACACTGATGACCTTTTTAGCCCTCTGTGGGGCATTGGTGATGAAATCAGATAGGTGTACTTAAGCCTGGTTGTTCAAGGCCTGAGCAATGGGTTTGTGTAACCAGGGTGGAGTGGACCAGCGCAACACCCTCGACTATTGGTCAGTAATTAAGCCAGTGTGTTCCCAGTGATGTGTATAACGGGACACGTGCAGAATGGCCTGTTCAGCACAGCACTGCCATCAAAAACAAGATGGAGGGAATATCAGGTATATCCTCACATTTGTACTTATCTCTGTGCATTTCAAGTAGCTGTTGTCAAGTGTTTTCATTATGTAAGCAGTAGTAAATAAGGTAACATGGATGAAGTGCAGAACACATCAGAGAACAGAGGGCAACTTTGTCCACAATTTTACCAATTTTACCAAGAGAAGTTATAAAACAAGTAAGTAATTCAAAATGAACCACAAATGTGCTTTTTGAAAAATGTGCGACTGATTTCATGGCATGGTTTCTGGATCTGGAAGATATTTGACAAATGATTCGATTTCTTGGTAACAGCTGACACTGAACAGGTCACGGCAAACGCGCAGCCAGCAGCATGTCTTTATTTGTCCGGTCAGTGGAGGAGAAACATCAACATTTTCACTGCGAATGCTCTCGAGCCTCAATGACAAACACACAGACCCTGGCTGCTCACCTGAGAGCCGGCTCAGGGTCAGTCCTCGAGAACACAAACACGCAGTGCAGCATAATGTGTCTCTTTCGGGCACAGTCTCTTTGACTCTTTAGCCTCTGAACCACGTCTGTGTCCCAGCCTGCTTGCAGCCTGCTCTTGTCACAGAGCTGGAGCTCAACACATTCACTGTCCTGGCAACGTGGCCCTCAAGCAGAGTAAACACACCAGCTGCAGCCCACTCAGGTCATGGCCAATCATGTGCATTAGACTCATTTCCTTCTCAGCCATGTTTGCCATCATCAATTAGTAAAAAGGACAGAAACTGAAAAAAAGATGCTCTCTGTGAGGACACAACGCTTCACAGCTGATGTGAAAACACATATTGTGTTATTGATCTGGTGAAGTGATTGAACCAGAGGCAATAAATCTATAATTCTACAACAGATGTTTTCAGTGTTTTTATAGTGAAGGAACCAGTCTTGTAAAATAAAAAGCAATGTAACAGCACCATGGTTTGCCTCCTTATTTATGTCAGTGAAAACACCATAAAGGCTGAGGGTTCAGACAGGCACATTGAATCTTTTTTCATTGAGAGGATCAATGGGGAATGTTTGCATAATGTTTGGTGGTTTGACGCTGTTTGCAGTTTTGTCTGCGTGTATCTTCACAATTAATTATGAAGACGCGCAGACCGACAGATATGACGCAGTCGCCGTTATGAGGAGCATATGCTACAAATCTGATAGCATCAGACATTACAGCAACATTTTTGGCATCATGTCATCACCCCCATTCCTTGTGCTGGCAGATCACACATGAACAGCCACGTGTGCGTAACGTGCTTGACGCGTAATCAGTTAAAAATGTGTGTTTGTGAGTATGTTTGTGTGTGTGCAGTATGGGGGCTGTGAGAGGGTATGAGTGTGTTGCTTATAGAGCCTATCCATATTGACCTGCATGGTTGTAGCCATCTGGGGTTCTTTTTAGCCTATGTCACAGAGGCTAGATGGACCAAAACATCGGCATGTGTGCAGTAACGTGTCCTCACTGCAATGCCAAGAAAGTCTGCTGGGTTTGTTTGTTTTCCAGGACGCTGTTTACAGCACATTGGGAGGCAGAAAAAATTGTAGCTGCTCCCATAAAATTTTCCAGGTATTACAGCCATTTACATTTTTTGCAAAACCCTTTCTGGTTTATTTGATTTCACAATTCTTGCAGAGCACAGACTGTCTTTGTCATCAAATATATTTGTACAACTGAGGCCAATTTTGTTTGACATATGCACAAATTGCAGAATTTAGTGATGTGCCATCTATTGGTTGGACATGATGGATTTAAATTGACAAGCTGCAGTTGTCATAAATCTGGCCTGCTTTTTGCATGGAAGATTACAGAAGCCTGGTGGGATATGGCAACAAAGTAGGTGACGCACAATACCTTATCAGATGCATTTTCAAAAACCAAACATAGACTTCTCTTGATTCAGCAAAAGTGTTGGTCCCAGAACAGAGCCAGAATTAGATTATACATACACACCGAAATAGTAACAATAACTGATGGCCTGCAGGTGCCTTTTTCGTAACACTCTTCAGGTTTGTCCTCCTTGGTATAAACACTGCATAACATAGACCGTTGCAACGAGTGGCTCCATCATACAAGCTTGTTTTGTTCCCTTCCTTCTTTTCAAAATCTCTGATCTCACAGTATGACTTGTTACGAAACTCCAATAAATAAGCCGCTTGTATGTCCACATAATTATTTTTTATGCCCCATCTGACTTGTAGCCAACAAAATTCTAAAATGCAAGCCAACTCCGCCACTGTGGTATAAATCCAAGACACAATGTTTTGAAGTAATGCCATATCTGCCCCGAAGGTCTAGTTGCCTGCATCTGTTGGAACAACCAAGTAGAGAAAATTCTCAGAAGTTCCATTTTTCATGTTCCATGGATGGATGATTTGTTTACTGCTGCTCAGTTTCATTCGGTTAGGTGAAATCAGCTGCTATGGAGAGATGAAGCTTGCTGAATTTGGTCCTCTTGATGCAGGCGAGGCCACCTGATCTCGTATGCTGGGAGGGGGAGGGGGTCATTCTGTGTTGACATGGCGTGAGACCCGGGGCGGTTGCGTGTCAGGGAGGGCCATCGTGCAGAGAAACTGTTGAATGAAGCATGAGCCTGCAGTTTCCAATACAACAAAGGCCTCGGGTTTCAGAGCCAATCAGAGTTTTGGCCAGGCTGAGTTTGCCGACCACCTGTACGTTTTGATAAACTGACAATCTGTCAACTGTGTTATTATCGGTGACATGCAAGCTGATGTTGGACTCCCGGCGTGACGTACAGTGTGAGGTTGTAAATATGTGAAGCAAAACATCGCTCTAAATGATTACATGGCAGCGGTGCACAAGTCGGGTGACATCTGTGTTTTTAGTATTTTGTGTCCCTGAGAGTCTTTGGAGAGCTTGTTGGGCACCGACTTCACCTGAACCAGAAAATGATTTTGTTTGATTCATCAACACAATTTTAGCCTGTACAGATGGTGGTGGAACTCTTATGGAACGATCAGCGGTGTATTTTCAGATTCCCAGCCTCTTTCTGAATCAGAAACAATTTGGCTGATCGGGCTGATGACCTCGGATACACCAAACAGACAGTGGTTCAAAGGGTTCTCCTCATCTGACCTGTCTGACCTAGGATTCTTCTGAACAGATGGTCATTTTCCTAATGGATGAAGAAGCGGTGAACATACAGACAGACACATGTGATTATGTGGACCTGCAGACCTGAACTCCCCTCAGCCTAGGGAGATGTAAAACAGATTAATATACATGCTCTTTTCCTGAAACAAACCAAACAACAGGCTAATCTATCCAAAATAATCGACCAGCATTCAAGCCCAGAGAAAAAAAACAGTTTCTTACATCTGTAAATCAGCCTTTTAGAAAAAGTCAGACATTTTCAGGCTGTACACTTTGCTTTCTCACCAAGACTGAGGTCAGTGGATTGATCATGTCTGAACAGAAAACATCTATCTATCTATCTATCTATCTATCTATCTATCTATCTATCTATCTATCTATCT
>JAOXYL010000045.1:9932884-9944844 GCA_028564955.1 Terapon puta
AACGCGGCCCCGCGCTGCTCGGTCTTCTCTCTGTCCTCCCCTCTCTCTCTTTCTCTCTCTCTCTCTCTCTCTCTCTCATGTGTTTGTCTCAGAGCTTTAAAATTTGACACTGCCATTACTTCATATGCATGTGACATCACGGCTCTGTCACCAAGACAAATGGAGGTTTTCAGTTTTTGTTGTTTCTTTTTTCTTTTCTCTTTTACCGAAGAGTGATGCGGCTTGCCGGGTTGCAGCATGTGACAGGAAGTGGGTTGTAGGACGATGGGGGCGTCCGGGGGAGAAAAATAGCAGGTCCCTTCTTCTGAGTCTTGGCTGAGGAACTGAGCAGAGACTTGTAAGGGAGACTTTTATCTACAGTCATGGGGGAATTTTAGCATCCAGCATGTAATACATCAGACGTAAGATTTAAATTGTTTTATTGAATCTTTTTGTTGAGTGATTTTTTTTTATGAATATACAACCAGTAAGCTGCCTATTGACTATTTAAACAGGCAGATATTCGATCTCCAGTTTGTGTTGATCTTGAGCACAGCCCAGGCCGTTTACTTTTTGGGTTTCTGGCTGTGGGTGTCCACACTGAGTACTAGCATAATGCTTATTCCTGGCCCTCTCGAAAAAGTCAACACAGTGCTGTCAAACATGGTTGTTGTTTCTCTATGAAATATCATGAATGTAATTGTCGCTGAGCGCTGACTGTTGTCATGTTGATTCTTGACGTGGGAGAAAATAATGGAGCAGGACCAAGCCAAACATTACCTTAAGGAATATGGAGTAGAAAAAAGGAGGACTGGAAACCACAGACTCCAGTCTTGCTGGAGTCTTGTATTACTGGCTGTTTGTGGTCAAGGTTGACCCTCCCAGACACAAACTCCACCTTTCGGCCATTTACCTACTGACTCATCTCCTCCTTTTGTGCGTCATTCACATCCCAGAACGCCAAGTTTGGCGACAAGCTTACATGACGGTAAAGTTTGTGTGCCCAACCTTTCACCCTGCCATATCTTGCCCTCAAACAGCAAACACGCAGCCCTCATTTTCATTTATTCAAATCATCATCGGCCTCTGCTCGGACCAAATATAACTCGCCGCACCCATTTGCATTGAGCGGCGTTTAGCTGCTGCGGTCTAATCAAACTTGTCCCCGGTATATCTGCGACACAACGCTCCTCCAGCACCCTGAAGCCACGGTTCAGGGCCTCCAAGTCCCCTCCTGTCTCCTCGTCTGTGAGAGCAAGCGACGGTCAGGATCCCAGTGTCGGATTGGAGGCGCCAGAGCATTGTGCAGTGGGCGACCTCTGCAACCACGCTGAGGTTTGTTGCTCTCACCATGGCTCAGCCGTAATGAACTCAGCAGACCACTAAAAGGCGAAGGCTTTCTATCACTACCCGTGCTCGGTCCCAGCCCCCCAGTCTCACAGAGGCCGCAGTCCCAGGGAATGGGGGTCTCGCTGTAGCAGGGCCGAGGCCAAGACCAAGAATGAGGGTGAAAGGCAGTGTCACGGTTGCTCGACCGCCATTTGCGTTTGTTGCTGTCCTGTTGAGATCGTCTGTTGACTAAATGCAGCTCATGAAGTTCTGGGGTTTGTTGGCGAGCATAAAATGTTGATAGTTTTGTGTTGTGTAAGAGGAAACAGAAGGGAGGGAGGGGGTTAGCAGGTTCATATCTGTTCGACACTACCCGTTTGTAGATCTCGGGAGGTGGTAACAACCGCTATAATTCATCTCAGGCTTTATTCTTTGCAGTTGTGTGAATGCAAAAAAAAAAAAGTGGAAACAGCTAAATAAAAAAAAAAAAACACGGAGTGAATGAAAGATTTGTCGCTAAATGCTCTAACACGTTTCACTACAACTGCAAAGTGAGAAACCTGTTAGGAGATCATTGCTGTTAATACACCGTGTGGCCCATTTCAAAGCCAAAGTCAGGGCCAGGAGTGTTTCACAGAGTCCGGACTGTGATAGGGTGAGAGAGTGTTGACTGCATGCCCCCATCAGCCACTTTCTTTTTAGGTCATCTGTGGCCCGCGAGAAAAAAAAAAAACACACACACACCTCTCCTGCTGGCCCCATATTGTTTCATTCTCTGACAATAGATTCAGTTACATAATGAACCCCATCCATATCAAAGGCTGGACCCGGGATAGACTGGCATCGCTCCAAGCCCCTCAGAACGGGCCAAAACCACATGGGAGAACAAACTCTTCCCTATTTTTTTTCTCCCCCTCTCCCCTGCTCTTTGTCATACCACAAAAGATATCAAGTGTGAGAGGATGGACATGTGTTGCTGATCATATGCGTATTAAACAAATATTGCAATGGTCACCTAATATGTTGTGGTGTACTGTCCGTTTTCGTATGGCCCAGAAACCAGAGAAAGTGTGGCATCCCAGACATGGTTTTAAAATGCATTCCTCATGGTATTACAGAGCACCGTATAGACTTGAGAATTGAGAGCCAGTGCATATAGAAAAATCCGACCGCAGGCTTGTGGGGTGTATATGCACCAGCAGGGTAAATGGGTTTTGATGGACTCTGCTGTTCTGCTGCTTTTTTTTTTTTTTGTCTGAATCGCCATGTTGCGCTGGGCGACAAAATTTGGTGCTCCCACAGAGTGCACTCACACACAGCTCTGCCAACACTGAGCTACATTTAAAACTCTGGTCCTGCTGTCCCTGCTGCGCTCTCTGCCAAGCAACTCCGCAAGCAAAGACGAATAACGGAGATTTTTTTCTTCCTATTCTTTTCTACCTGAGACTCTCTGCCGTTCTGTTCGCTGCTCCTTCATCCCATCTCTTTCTCCAATCCTTCATGTTTTTTTTTTTTTTTTTTGTCGCCTACCACTCCCCTCCATCCATTCTCTCCTCATGCTACCTCTGCTACCTCTGTGCATCAGTAGCATAAAAAAATTGTGGCAAATGTTCCTCCCACACTTCACATTCCAGGGTCTTACAAGATCCCACATGCTGGTGGCTCAGTCTCTCTCTCTCTCTCTCTCCCTCTCTCTCACTCTCTCTCTCTCTCTCTCACTCTGTCTCATCGGTGAAAGAGGAGGGCAACTTGTGTGGGTGCTGGAGGCTGTGGGGCAGGGAAACAATGTGAGTGTGTGTATGTAGAGGGGGCAGTAATATGCTAATTCATCATCCTTAATTACATTGGACAGAAGACAGATACCCTCATTGACAATTTCTGAATTAATGATTGTGGGTCTCAATAACCCTTAAATCCCCATCGTCTGACTTAAATAACAGTAAGGTGTAAATAATGCCCACATTAAAATTCTTCATGACTTGTTGCTTACCCCCTTATATATGCAGAACTAAATAATTTGTCTGCTTCTTTTTATTTTAAATTTGAAACGGGACAAAAAAATATTAACCTCTGTCAATCATGTAAAGATTTTCTGGTGTGACTAAAAGGATGAAGGGAAAAAGGTTGAGACAACTTCAAGTAAAGACGGAGAAAGTACATGACGGTGGAAATGTGCCACAGTTCAACAAAAGCAGAAAGCTGTGACAATGAAAACACAGCCATAGTTACTAATCAACAAGTCTTAAAGCTGTGGAAAGAAGATGAGCAGCTATGCTGCCACCCCATTCACAATTGAGATGTGCCAAGAAAAAGTGAAAAGGAGAGAACAAATGAAAAAAGAAAGTGAAAGACTGTGGACAACTGTTCAGAGAACAGAACATGACCAGATGTCAAATTGTTGCTGTATTTTTTCAATTTTCTTTATTTCCTTTCTCCTTTTTTCATATAAATAAAAAAAAATTGGAACACTCCACCTGTGGTGACTGTTTGTCTCCAACACCATCACTATCACCATTTCACGCTGCTGATAAACCCCCTTTTTGGGAAAATAGTGTTTATTTATTTAAAAATAATATCCAGCCCTTTTGTTTGCATACTTTTGTGTATTCAAAATGTGATATTTACCAAATGTGAAATTCATAATCAGTACCAGAAAGTTTCATTAATCAGAAAAGTAGAAAAAGTAACCTGACACTCTCTGACTTTCCGTGGTGCAGTAATCCCTCCCCATCTGGCACTCCGAGCAGGTTGAAACAGACACTGAGAATTATTTGCAAATAGTTTTAGACCCAGGTCTGATTATCTTTTCAGTAAACAACAATAATCAGTCGCTCCACTGGGACAGATTTACTTCAAAACAGATTTTTTTTTCCATGCCTGATTGAAGTGTTGGATTTTAGATTCTATGATTACAAAGTTTTCAAAGAGCTTCATTTATTGATCCCTCGTGATTTCCCCGAGAAATAACAACTGCAACTTTATTCAAATCGAAACCGTTATAAGTTTGGACTTTAAAAGATGCTCTTTCTTCTTCTCGAGCATTTTACTTTCCACTTAAGTAGCTAAACTGGTTGACGTTTGGTGTCAGGTCCTCACGGGAACTGGTTCATGTTAGCCCGGGTGACCAATCATAGGTGACCTTGGTGGAGCCAGCATCAATTTAGTGGCATTTCCAGAGTCGGCGTGTTGGCACTGTGCTCTCCTCCCTCCGTCTCTGTGCGGGCCCATCCATGAGGAAGTGGGGAAGTCAATGTTAGTTCTGTCTGCCACCCTGTTTTGCTTGGCCTGGTCATGCCAGCAAACACAGGAGACACCAATAATAAAATAGACTCCTTTATTTAGTGAGAAGAACAGGGAGACAAGGCAAAATAGGCCTCAGGAAGTAATTTACTTGGGTGGAACGGCTGAGATTTAGTGTTTGCTTTGGAAGCAGCCCGAGATACTATAGCAAACAAGCGGGTGAGACAGCATTTTTTTTTAAATACTTTATGCCTTTTGACTTGATGTACACATTGCTGAAGTCCTAAATGTAAAACATAGTCACAGTGTTTTCCACAAATGTTCAAACCTAAAGCATCACCCAAATAAATGAGAATCATTAATACATTTAAATTGTGGTTGAAACAAGATACATTAACAAGGATTAGAAAATACACACCACATCTTTATCCGTAATGTAGTTGCATTAATTTGTTGCTGTAGGGTGTGCATTTTGAGTCCATAGACAATATAAAATAACATCGATGAAGACACATTAACTGTGCGCAAGCTGAAGATTCAGAGAACGTAAAAGAGACTCGGTGCATCAAGTGGAATCAGGCTGGGCAGATTCAGAGGCAGGCAGTAACCGTGCTTTATGTCCACTTCATTTCCCTTGCAAATCAGCCTCGCATTCTCCGAGTTTTCACAGTTCCCAGCTCCCTCTTTTTTTCCCCCGAAACATGCCCTGAGTCAGCCAGGCTCATTAAACAGGATGAGACTATTACCAGGCGAGTTATCCTGCTCCTAACAATGGGATGTGGTCAGGTGGTGGAAGCACCGGTTTCACTGGGTTCTTTTCACTTCCCCCTCATGTCCCGCGGGTCCAAGACCGCGACTCCCACTTCGTCCAATAACGCCCTTCCTCCATCAACAGCGACTGTGACAGCTGGAATGCAGCACGGCCTCAGTGTGGCAGTGTTAAAATTACTGTAAATTATATTTCATTTCCAATTCCTGCATATATATGCGTGTGGCGTGGGAGAGTGAGTGAGCATCTACCATATATGTACAGCGTTATGGTGGGCCGTGGTTGTGCCCGATATGCGTTTATGTCCATAAATGTACAGTTCTCCTCAGACAAAGTTATTACTGCAGTGTGAAAATGTTCATTCAGTCATTCCTTCATTCACTGTGCTGATGTAACTCGGTGAAGTCCCATCCCCCCCCTTCCAATTCCAGTTCATTTTTTCAGCTATTTACAGTAAGGCTTTCAAGAGGCCCAATCAGAAACTGTGGACAAGTTCCAGGGAAACGGGACCCAAGCACCCTGAAGAGCCTTTTTGCCTCACTTTTATTCACTCCTGTTCTTTCTCAAGAGTTCCTCCTGAAAGTATTTGGCAAACACTGGTGAAAAAAAAAAGACTTTGAGGGAAGAAAAACAACAAGTCGTTCTTGAGCCACCCACACCCCATCTGCTGTGGTATTATCTTCTTTTATTATCTACAGATTATGTGCGCTGATATGATTTCTACAGTTTGGTCTGGTGGTCATTGTGGTTGTTCTTGTTGTTTTTTTTTGTTTTTTTTTTTGTTTTGTTTTCTTTTTTTTTGTTTGTTTGTGGAGCCCTGCAATATGAGACAGAGAAGGGGGGGAAAAATCCTCCCCCATGTGCATCTAATCGTCCATTCAGGACCCTCTTAATGGCTTGTCAGTTCCCCTTGCCCTTCCATTTTCTGTCCAATTAATTCCTTTCTAGCTCTCCGGATAAAGGGACACAATGGGGCCCCTCCACAGCATAATGAATCATTAAAATTCAGCAGCGCGGCCCTGGCACTTGGCTTCTCCCTGGGCTAGTTCGGGACGGCTGCTTGGCATGCATGCCAGGGCCAACTTGAGCATTCTACCCACTGGACCAGAGGAGATGGGATCCCTCCTCATTTGTCTCTTGTCTGTGGTTAAACGGAAAAAATCAGAACTTTACCATTTTGGCCGATGTGCCTGTAACCGCGTCTGAAGTGTCAGCTCAAGGTCCTGTGAGGTCAGGAGATTCTGAGAAATGGAGAAAAGCGGTTTACTGTAGCACGCGTTGTGTGTTTGTGTTTTATTTTTGACACCTCTATATTTCTATTGAAAAATGAACTAGATGAAAAACTTGGGAGCTCTACAGAAAAAGAATAATTTAACACGTGTTCTGCATTTTGTAAAACTCGGTGATAGACTTTCGCGTCCACTTGATTTGATTTGAACATCCAGTCGTTTAATTACTGTCACTTTGTAAAAACTGTTCAGCAGGATAAGAGCTGAGAATAATTCCCCAAAGGTCTGACTGGTCTCCTCTGACAGCTGTAGCTCACAGTACAGATGTTTGACAAGAAGGCTAATATGAACAGCTGGTATCCAGCGCAAAGACAAGCCCATAAACATGCTCACATCAATGCAATTAATTCAACTTATTTTTTCCACAAATTGCTTCTAAATGTATTCAAGAACAAATGTGAACACGCTGAAACTAAACACGGATGCAAATAAGAATGACAAAGGCGAATATCAAGAAAATCTTTTATTTAAAAAAAAAAAAAAAAAAGGCCAGCGAATGGGTTAGCTGTGCATGTGTGAATGAAACTCTAGTTAATAGAACAACAATGATTTTCACAGCCTCTCTCAAAATTATACACCAGAATAATATACAAAACAGTTCTGTGGACAAAACCTGGAGCGCGATGTTCCGCACGTTTCTCGTACAGCATCTCACAGAACATTACAAACCAAGGCTGTAAGGAATGATATCAAATTAGGAATATAATCAGGTTAACTGTAGGAGTTTCTGATGTGGATTACTGATTGTGTGCTGCCTGAAGTTTGTTAATAATTCAATTTCATATTGAAATACTGACAATAAGCATTAGAAGGCACAAAAATATTTTGCGCGAGACTGCAGCAGTGAGTTGGCACTTGATGGTTGATGAGATAAATACACACACGCACACTGCTCATCTCCTCCATAAACCCTAAGTACTCTTCTTTGAGTAACGGATAACGGAGTTCAGAGATCATTTTAAGTGAAGAGCTGTTTACATGTCATTTGGCGTGTATTATGTCATGGGATATGCATCTCTCTCCCGAGGAAGTGGCTTAAACATACAGAAGCACTTCATCTCCCTGACACACGCACACACACACACATTCACACACACGGATGCGTGGACGCACATATGTCCATCCACGTATACAGGAGGTCCAGCTGACGTGTCACTCAGAGCGTGTGGTGTTATTTTACCCCATTTCCTTTAACCCAAGATCATGACTAATCGCAATTTGCCAAGCATTGCTTTCAGACACCTGTTCTGTCCTGTGCGGGTCTGTTGGTCCAGCTCTGTTCGCCTGGAATGGAGATGTTACTGGAAATTGGTCTTTAACGGAATGATATCAGAATTATTGTACTTGTACTGTCCTTCACTTCATATACCTTATTTTCATTAAAAGACAAACAGTACTGTAAATAACCAAACCCACATTACATGTGTTTATCTACTTCAGAACAATAACAAAAAAAAGAAACCAATAATGCATCAACATAAATACATGTAAGACTTGTATGCCAAAATGACACTATAAGATTCATATGAGCCATTTAGTTAAGACTGATCCACTGATGCAAATGTGCTGCGATATAGCTCTGACCATTAATGTAAATTTTACTGCAAATTGGTCCCGTGTACATTCTCCAATGTATCTGCTTCTCCATCTGCTTCGCGACAGAATTGAGCCAAGCCGTGCCTCTCCTACACAACTCGGTGGCAGGCCTTTTTAGCTTTACCTCAAGCGTGCACGCACGTGCAATCTTAAACTGGAAAGATGGGGGATGTACAGGATGTAGGCGTAGGCGACATTTCCTCATGGAGGAGTTTGGCTCACCAACAACACAATTTGTCTTTGTGTAAAAAGTCTGTACAAGTGAGTTTTCATCGCAATGATATAACTTTGTATAAAATCAGCAGGCACTTTTTTTTTCTTTTGTTTGTTTCACGTTCAAATGGTCACAGGTAGCCTAACTACCCCCCTACACACACTATTCCACCTGCTCCATACTTCCTTCATTAGTAGTGCATCAATCTGAATGAGTCTCCGGTGCGAACTGACAGTTTCTTGTCCCTTTAGGGCCGAGACAGCGTGGTGTAGACAGGCTGGTCCCAGCTGGAGGCGGTGGGGCTGTGGGCAGGAGCCATGGACAGACTGTTGAGGATCGGGCTGCCGTAGGGCCGTCTGGATGAGTGGAAGTATGGGTACTGGTAGAGGCTAGAAGGGTAGCCAGAGTAAGGGTTGTAATAGTTGGAGCTCTGGATGTCAGTATAGTCACACTGGGAGCTGGAGAACGAGGCCGCAGCTGAGGCAGCTGACGTGGCCGAGGTGACGCAGGCCTGGCTGCTGTAGGAGCCGTAGTCGGAGTGCGAGGGTGACCTGTGGGAGTGCTCGCTGTAGTGGCTGGGGCTCAGTTGCTCTGTTTTAATGTGGAGCCGGTGCTGGCCCACCTCGCCGGCAGAGGGAGAGGAGGAGGACATGGCGCTTTTGCGGCTCCACGCCGACCCGTTGGCACCTGCGTGACTGTATGAGGAAGTGTAAGAGCCACCAGGCGCCGGAGGCTGCCCGTGGCTGTGGTCTGAAGGCAGGGTGGAGGAGCCTGAGGTGTGGCCGTTGAGCGGGAGGTACTGGTCAAACTCGTGCACATCGAAGGTCTCCATGTTGCTGATGACATCAGTGCTGAGCTCAGAGATGTCGACATTGCTGAAGTCAATGTTTTGCCTGCTGCTGTCAACCAGACGACGGCCCTCATGTTTCAGATCCTGCTTCACCCCGTGGTGCAGGTCTGTTTTGGGAGTAGTGGGTGGTGTAGGGGGACCATGGGGCTGCCCTGAAAAGAAAATAATAGACATAAAGCGTGAGGGTTCATTGCTGCGAATCCAAAAAAACTATTTAAACAACTTACAGTAGCATAAAACAATTTGATTCTTACAATAAAACCCCCAGATGAGCTGTGGCTGATGCCTTATTTCTTGCATTAAATTTTGACAAAATACCTGCATGTTCAGGATGATGGTGTCCGTCAGTCATCCCTGCCAGTCCTCCCATCCCTGGTTCAGCTTTATACATGTGATGTGCCAGTTCTGCTCCTGAGTCCGAGTCGCTCTGGCCTGGTTTCACATTCTTCCGTCGCCGGGGCTGGTACTTGTAGTCTGGATGGTCTTTTTTGTGCTGAACCCGAAGCCTCTCTGCTTCCTCAACAAATGGCCTCTTCTCACTTTCCGAGAGCAAACTATGGGTGGAGGGGGGGAAATGTTACAGAAATGTTATAGAAAAATGTTACAATTTATGGAGTCAAAATGAACAAAAAATAAAAGATAAAATTCTTAAAATGCTCCAAGCTAATTTAGAGCTTTTAATTTGAGAACAGGTCAGAAGAAAATATCAGTTATCTATCTTAATTTATTCTGAATCACTTACAATAAAAACTAAAAACTTTTTGAAATTTTGCAAAATATATATTTCTATCTAATTGCCAAAACTGTTAACAGAATATAATTTATGAAATGATGAAGTCCTTGCCCAAATCTGTATGACCACAGTGTCCTATAGATCGCTGTGATCTTTTAATGAAATGAATTTGCACACTCTGTACTAGTGAATTCATCTTTATCATAAAAATAATGTTTCCCTACCGCCACAGTTTCCCCAGAGTCTTGCTCAGTTCGGCGTTGTGCAGGTGTGGATACTGATCAGCCAGCTTTCTGCGGGCCGCCTGCGCCCACACCATGAACGCATTCATGGGTCTCTTGACGTGAGGTTTGCTCTTCAGAGATCCGTTCCCTCTGACGGGCATGGGCACCAAGGACCAGTCGTATCCCTTGAGGACCTGAGAGACGGCGTCCCGTATGCAAGCTGGGAACCGGTCGTCGTCCTCTGAGTCCAGTTTCTTGCCCAAACCGGCGAGCAGGGATCCTTGGCCGTCGGAGCCCGTGGGTGAGGACGGAGCGTCGGAGTCGGACTCGTCCTGGGACATGGAGCTGTTTGTGCCCGATGGACTGCACGGCTGGTCGCCGACACACTTGTCATGCTCCTCTGTCATTTTTAACATTATTCGTTCAGCCCCTTGGGGATGAAAAGTCCGAAAATGTAATCTCGATTTAAAAATAAAAATGAAATGTTACCACTGGGTACGAGCGCGCAGCGAGATGGCCGGTGCGCCTTTTACGCACGGCGCGCCACAGTAAATTCCTTCAACAATTTCAGTCGGCACAAGTCCGTTGTTTTCCTTCTGCTTCCCTGTTTGTTTGTCTTCGTTAGTCTTGTTTTCCTAGGCTGTCATGGGAGGTGCGGTCGTGAAAGTTGTGGTCCACAATGTGAGCTGGAAGCTACACGTTACAGCAACTTGAGTGGAGTTTTAAAATCGTCACTCCACCCTCCGCCTGGCATTGGCTGCAGCAAATCACCACTTCCCCCCCATTGGTTCAGATTTTTATGTGGGCTTCATTATTATAATGATTTTTTTTTCAGTCACACAGTTCTGTTTTTATTAAAGTTGCAAACGTTGTGTGGCAAGATATTCTGCCACTGTTTTATAGTGAAAAAATATCACACTAAGAGATGACTGCTGTGTTCAAAATGAACGATTACAGTTCTACATTCTTTATTTTATCCTATTAATATTACACCTAATTTAAACACTTAAGTATAATGTAAATGTAGACATAAGCCAAACAGCTCAATCAAACTATATCATGTTTGTATATTTCACAATCCATACTATCATATACATTGTTTTATTGTTGTTTATTTGTCTTTTTTATGAACATGTTTTAGACAGGGAGCTGATGTTTATAAAGATGCTTTGGGTATTTTACTCCCAAATAATCATAGAAATATAATAAGCTTGTTGGATGATGAAAGTAGATTTTCCTTTAAAAAATGAAAATAATTATTACAATTAATAATTTTTGTCTGACATGAAAATTAAGATTTAACATTTGACTCAAAGTGAACTTGATCTAAACAATAACTGACCATCAGAATAAGTTGCAACATGCAGACAATAAATTGATGATTTGCAAATTGTTATTCTCTCAGATAACAGAGAGTAGTAACAAGACTTCACAGCCAAACTGAACGTAATGTATGCTTTGTTGATTTGGTAAAACATGAAATAACAAATGTGTCAAAGGTCTGACCAAATTTATTTGCAGCAGAATTGCAAATTACATGAAATTGTCACGGAAACACAATGATCCTCCCTCCCACCAATTAAAACTGATGGCTGTGTAATTGAATTTCTCAATAATCACTCCAATAATCATTTAATGTTTTTTAAACATGTTCAGTGTGTGACTTTAGTCTGTCTGCCTAATCTGAAAAAAAATTATCATGACCCCAAAACAAATACTCTCCCTCACTTCTGACCA
>JAOXYL010000045.1:9954826-9965257 GCA_028564955.1 Terapon puta
TCAGTTCCTTCACGGCCCTGCCGCTCGCACCCCCGCGGGCTTTCTCCCAGACAGGCTCGCCGCCCTTTGCGAGAGAGGGGAAAACGCGACCCTCGCCCCTTCACGCGGCGCCCGGGGTTATTGTTCATTTTCTTATCAGTCACCCTGGTTCATTCGATTCTGGGTTCCTCACTCGCTCAGATTACAGTTTGTGTGGAAGTGTGAGAGAGATCATCATTAGAAGGTGGATCGCAGAAAATACAGACTTCCAGCCATCTGGAGCTCCATCGCTCCACATGTTTTAGAGAGTGGGAAGCTGCAAGAACGTGTCACTGGTCTACATCAAATCACTAAATATTTCATCAACTCTGTGCTCACTCGTGGGTGTGTGGAAGTTATTGTTTGAGTGGTTTTCCTTTTTTTTTTTCTTCTTCTTCTTCTTCTTGTGGCCAATTACTCTCCCATCACTGTCATTTACATTCATTTACATCAATTCATTTGTCATGTTAGATTTGTCTAAGACCCACAATCTGTGTCCAACTCACATTTCTGGAGTTGGACTGAATGAAGCCATATGTTTGTTGATATGGCGCTGATCAGACGCCTTAGTGCTCTGTCACCCGGGCAGCTGCAGAAGATGCGCCACATCTCACCTCTCCTCCATATCTTCGCTGAGTAATGGCCTCCACATTGCCCAGTGAAGCGTCATGCCTGATTGCCGCCATTCTCACATCTGCTTCCTGGAACAGCGGCGGGGAAGTCTCCAAAGAGCTCCCAGTGGAGCGCGGGGCATGTGTGCTCACATATGAGGCGAGAGCTTGAGACGTGGGGCTTGCCGGCTTGGTTTATTTTCAAAGGGTAGCGCTGAGGATGTGTTGAGAGGTTGAGGAGTTGAGAGAGCTCTCTGCGCTCTGGTTTGAGTTTCACCTCCCTGGGACACAGCTGGGGGGTTGGGGTTAGGAGCCGGGGGGAGGAGGGGCCCACAAGGATTTGGTGTTTAGACAACAGCGCAAACAAGGCAAAATATTATTTTCTCTGTATGTGCGTGCATGTGTGTAATAGAGAGAGAGAGAGAGACAGATAGAGAGAGAAAGAGCGAGGATAGAAACACAACTTTCCATTTATAATCCTATCATATTTACAGGAAATAGTTACCTAATTCTTGTTCATCTTTTTGTGGCTCTTTACACTTAAGTCTCATGTGAGAAAAAAACAAAACATGCAAACAACCTGCAAACTGAATACCATCAGAACAGGGAAGTGCTGGTGCCAGCTAACTGTCATATCTGCTGTGTTCATTTCCCTATTTTTCAGCAGCCAAAGTAACATGTGTGGTGATAGGCATTGCTCCAAGTGGGCCACTTTGCATTTAAAAAAAGGCCCAGGCCACATGAAAAATGCACAGAGCTGAACCGAACACATTTGGTTATTCAAAGCTTACCACTCTCTCTTTTCTGGCCTCCATCATGCCTCATGTTTTCCAGCTGCCACGGCAAACTGGGAAGTTTTGAATGCAAAATAAGATGCAAAAGTTAACATTTGCATCCACAGGACAGTATCAACTGAGGTGGCAGAGGCACCAGACCTCACTTGGACACTCTTTATCCTGGGATTTTTAAAGTGGAGGCTCGAAGCAATTCTGAGCCACTGAGCCATGCCCTCTCTTTAAACTGTAATCATACTGTATCATGCAGATACACTGAGGCAACATGTAAAACAGACCAATCATCAACTCAACTAAATGTTCTCTCTATAGAAGTGTCCAGAAAAGCGAGTAAAGAGGGCAAGCAGGAACACATGTTGACTAAAATGTCAGGTAAAAAATACCTTTAATATAATAATACATGAAAGATTAAATTTGAGGAATCTTTTATTGACTGGTTTTCATGGAACCTGCAATATGTAGGAGCATGTCCTTGCTTGTCCGACTAAATCTCCTCGGCATACATAACGCTATCCATCTGAAAGTGTGTTGCATGCTCACTAAAAACCAAGGCTGGATGGCATCTCTGCTTTCTTGTTGTTATCATCTGGCAATCCAGCACTTTCACCCCTTCTGGTTACAATCTAAGATTCTTTTGCCTCACTTTATTTTCTCAAAAACTCCTATTTTACACCCACCTCCCGAGTAAGCAGTGTGACACTATACTGTACATCTAGAATGCAAATAGGAAAGCAGACAGACGGCATGTCTGGATTTGTTTTTTTTTTTTTTTTTAACGATTCTTATGGCTTCACTGCATTTGCTGCATTGTGTAGCCTGCCAAACACTGCGGCTGCCACAGTGCTGCTGCTGCTGCTGCTGCCGGTGTTTTTTCGATCAGACTGGTGTGGACCTGGGAATGTGCATGTGCCACAGTGGAATTCAGGTGCCAAGAATATAATTTTCCTTAAGTGCTTACAACTGTAAAAACCAAAGTTGATTCCCTGAGACTGAAAGTAATTACAGGCCATTTAAATTGGAGAAAAAGGCGAGTTTAGTTTTTGCAGAACTCAAGAAACATAATGTGGTCTGTCTAATATCTGTTTTATTTGAATGTTTTAACGTTCAAGTTGGTCATTTATATTGGCCGTGCGTGATTTCTCTGGAGGAAATGCCACTGGCTGTGGTTAACCCAAAGATTAGGAATTGTGGAAGATATATTGAGCTTTCATATCAGTGCTAATACACAGAAACATCATCGGGAATGAAATGGACAGTAATTTCTAGTTTCTACCATCAACATGCTGCCTAATTATCCTTCCACCTACATTACTGGCTATGTATGATTGACTATCTGTCCATACCATTGTCTGCATGAATGCCTAGCTGCTGGTTTGTCTTCGCAGAGAGACAAACTTGGCCAAGGGATGCGCCAAGTGTATCCTGTATGTGTTGTGGCGGAGCAGGGGGGTTTCACTTGGCCTGTGAGAGCGTGACGGTGCACCTGTCAGAGAGGAAGGCCTGGCTAATCACTGTAAGCTGGCCGCAGAGTGAACATGTGTGCCGGGGAGACCCTTAGGCCAGGAAGGGGGAGGAGGGGAGGGCACGCCTGACCCAAATTGCTTCAATAAAAAAAAAAAAAAGGAGGCTGCGGATGGAGAATTCCCCAGATCATTCCCCCACCTTCTCGCTGCTCTCATCGCTCCTCGGTTCTTCCCCTTTCCCTCACACTCCTCTCATCTTCAGACATCAGAACATTTTCTCTGTTTTCATTGTTAAATCATCCGGCTATTGACATAGTGATCGCATCCTTGCTCATATTTGCTGACTCATCTCTTCTGTGAAACCCGCCTTCCTGGGAATATCTGGCCTGCTATTGGCTCCCTCAGGTCTGATAGCGTAGAGGCTATTTCGCCCTTCTCTCTCTCTCTCTATCTCCCTCCGTGTTGAGTCATTCGCTGGGAAAGGCAAATCAGCTCTCCGCCGAGATTCCAGAGAACACACTCTCCAGTTCTGTTGACGAAGGGTGAGGTTCTTCTTCTCCTCACCTCTCGAGGCAGGACCACACAGCGTGTGAAAATCTGGCCCGCAGACACACCTCGGTTTCCATGTGCAATAAAACATACATGCTTGTTTTCCCACAACAAATTGCTTTGCACCGCCGTTGAGAGATGCACAATCCTCCTCGCTCCGCTGCAGGAACAACTCAGGTTCGGTTGTGTTTGTGCATAACTCTGGAACCAGGTAATAATTGAGCGTGGTCTGCAGTGGCGCAGTCTAAACAGCTGAAAGCAAACACATTTGTCTGGGATTCAGCAGCATTAGTACGTCCGCTTAGTCTGCCAAGTCGAAGGAAAGTTTTCAATTAACGTCAGATGGGGATGTTGAAAGTGTACCTGAGTTTTGCTTATCCTCCCAAATGCTTGCTCGTCTTAGTTTTACATGCTTTTTGATTAATCGTCAGTTCCTGGAAGACTCTGTAGCCATAGTTTGGCCCGTCAGACACAGATTTGATGCCGTAAACTCCCTTTGTGTTTGCGTGTGTCTGGTATGACTAATTGCTTTTGGCCAGCATATCGAAATGCTTCATGTTTGTCAGTAATCATTTGAACCGACCACCGTGACATTCCTCGCGAAGTCAAACTCTCGATTTCATCGCACTAATGCCTCCACATTTTCCACGTTGTTCATTTCCATCAGAGGTCTCCGACTGCCAAAGCGGCCTAATTTCTCCTCCATGGCAAATAAATAATCTTATATAATCTAGTCTTATGTAGATCTTCAGGGTTTTAAGACAAACTCAGAAGCCAACTTTTTTAATAAGGAGGCAGGAAGTACTGCCCCTTTTTCATGCTTTAAAATAATGTTAAAATACTGATCCTCACTTTCACTCCAGATCTTCTTTCTAGTGTACTGGAACTGATACATGGTGATAATGAGTGTAAGATATGTCATCTAATAATGTTTCATAGTATTTATTAGTATTGAACCATTTAGCTACTGTGTTATTACACTGTGCAGTGATGGCCGTTTCAGAGAAGCCATGTTATGCTCACAAGTTAACACCTTCCTATAAATCTGAAAAATGGGATCTTTTGTGGAGACTAATCTGTTACGAAAAGCCATCAAGAGGAGTTTTGGAGTCCCAAGTGTAAAGTCAGTAACCGATCTTTTCAACAGATCCCTCCTAAACATTGGAAGCCGCACTGGGCATTAAACATGCAGAGAAGTGCTCGCTGTCTACAGCTTGTCAATGTGCTTCCACTTATATTCACCACCACCTCCTCCCTCCCGCTCTCTCTCGTCTTTCTCTCCTTTCCCTCTATCTCTTCTCACCCTCTCTCTCCTCCTCCGGGGGAGAGTTTGAAGTGCCGTTTCTTGAGCTTTGTTTCCTAAACGGGCTGGTTTTGTTGTGTCTAGTGTCTGGGCTTTGGCAAGGCCTGGATGCTGGGCTGAAACTTAATCTAACGCTGCGCTTGCCACACCACAAGAGGTGGTTTTTAGGATCCTCTTAGTGGCTTCTGGCTGCTTTATTCTGGACTCTACAGGCTCCCTACTGAGGGCAATGGCTTCCCATCATGGGAACATGGTCTGTTGCCTTCCGACAACCCCCTTTGTTCTAACTATTTCTGAAACCTATAGCTTACCAATATTTTGTAGCAGCATACTAATATTTTCATTCAATGTAACTGCAGTGGCAAATAAGAATATATATACTTACTATATACTATATATATATATATATATATATATATATATATATAGATATATATATATACATATATATAAATCGGAGCACTGTATTAAAACATGTTTATTGACATTTTTAAGGGTTTGTTATAAAGGTAAAAATGATTTTTAAAAAAAGTTTTCAAGATACAATCCAGTTTATTGCTTTCTAGCTGTCCAAGACTTTTGTAGTGTTGTTCTTCATGACCACCAGTCACCTCATCGGTTATAGTGATTCCCTGAACTTAGGAGGTGGTCTGAGACATTTCCTGTAGATGTTTTTTTCCCCTCTGTGAAAACTGACATCATTCAACTATATGACAAACTCCTTACGGTCGTCTTTCAAGACTCCAGAGGGTGAGTGTTGAAGTTTGATGAAAAAAAAAAAAAGATTTTCAGGATGTGGCATTACTTATCAGCAGCTGGAGCAGACAGTGCTGCTGTAGCGGTTGCTGCTACTGGAGTGCATTTTCCCTGTCTACCTGTCTACCTAAGGCCTCAGCACACACACACACACACACATACACACACACACACACACACACGTAGATGCACACACAGAGTACCATGGGTCCCCTGGCCAGGCTAGGCTGTGGGTAGCTTGTAACCCAAGTGTTTTATTAGCAACTGGTCCAACACAGCTAATTGCTTCCTGAGGGAGCCGCCTCCCTTCGGTCCGTGACTGATTAACGGCCCACATTATGTGTCTCGACAACTTTGACAATCTTTTTTTTTTTTTTTTTTCCCTTTTGGTCACAAAACTTTTTATTACACTGCACTGCCACAAATCTCCAGTGTAAATCTCCTCTAGAACCACTTTTTCATTGTGAGGCAGTTAAAGCATTCTGAACCCCTTTTTTTCAGTAATTAATGTTTATTAATATGATTTAATGATTTTTCTAAATAGGGTGGTTTTAAAATTCACTTATTGGTATGGTTTGTGACATTATTGTCTTAGTCATCTGTTTTAGCTTTGCAGCATGTGAAACATATAATTTATTTTTCCAAATGACTTTTCTCTCCAGTAGAGATGATGAAATTCTTAACAATATTTTGTTAGCTTGTTTCTGTCATTACATTATCATCTGTCAGTTTCTTTATACCATCCTGTAAATTTCCTTGAAATTATTATTGTTGAAAATGACCTCAGATTTTAGTATTCTTTGTCACGATTGCTGTGTTTGGGGAGTTTTCATATCGTCTATAAATATTAACGCTGGATGTATGTTTCTTGTTTCCCAAACAAATCTGGGTCATTCAGATTCAATAGAAGTTGTTTTCTGGCCGTAATCATATTTGCCGCTTATTCCTCTCACAGGCCTTTTATCTTGCTTTTCTGAATTTAATCATTTTCCAACTTTAAAACCACTTGTTCAAACCCATTAGGTTCAACAGATTTTATATTGTCTTCCCCTTTCCAGTGTGCGTATTCGTGCGTGGGCTGACTCCCGTCGCATACATGCAATGCACATGATGTAAGCATACGATAACGGACTAAAACCAGGCATCATCTGGTTTTTGACCTGTTAAGTCCCTTAAGGAAAATACTGAATATATGAACAGGGGATGTCTGAGTGGGTGGACATCAGCTCTGTGGCTGCTGAGAATTTCCCTTCATTTATTTACTTTCTTTTTCGCTGCTGATATTTATGTAAAACGCATCTTTTCATCCTCTCGAAAACTTTGTTCTTGAGGATCTTAATTACATATGCCGATTCTTTGTTCATGAGAAGCAGTCGCTGGTTTCCGGGCTCTTTTTGTTGCATGCTCTTGTCTCATACGTGTCTTTGATGATGCCATTGGGAGCTTTGAGCAGATGGGTTTCAAAAGGCTTCTTTCCCAAACAGGATATAGATCATGTGTAGGCCCGGCGCTCTCTGGAGCAGGGATCAAATGGTATTCTTCCACCCCCCACTGCTCCCTCCATCTCTGCAGGGTGGGGTCCGGACGGACGGCCCGAGGAAGAGGAGGTGATCCTCTAGTGTGCTTCAAGGTCACATTGTCACACGTGCTGCATCCTCATTACTTCCTGTGAATCATCTGGATGTCATTACAGTTCCAGTTCATTTATGCACTTCTGATAATTGAATCAAATCCACTGTCTCTCTGTCTTGGTGTTGTTTTAGAGCCGAATCACTGTCCTCGTAGTCAAATCAATCTTTCTCTGTCGCTCTGCACCTCAGTTTGACCCCTGGATACAGCACTCTTTAATTACTGTCACAGTTGCATATATAATGGTGGATCAGGGCCCTGAAACCATGTTCAAGCAAACTGCGGTAAAAGAAATGCATACTTCTGGTTTGGGCTTGGAAGAGCCCCTCCTGTGTCGTTTCTCAGAAGTCCAGAGCCGACGTCAAGCACGGAAATCTATTATTGACATGGATTTGTTTTGTACCGTTTCTTTTCACCATTATTCTTCCACAAACGTGTCAGAATCCGGGACATCTGTCTCAGACTCATCTGATGGATCTGTCCTTCACAGCACGCTCACACGTGTTTCGGCGTACGTGCAGCTGCTCTTGAACGGAAGACAACGGCCCCGGAGTTGGCACCGACATCAGGGGACGATGGCGCAGGCGAGACGACTCAATTGGCTCCGGACGGGTTCTCCTGCCCAACGTGGTCGAAAATGGGCAAGAAGCTGGAGCGAGGCCGATGGGAGGGCCGCGGGGGCCGGAGGGAGGAGGAGTCATTTTCGCATTAGCAGAATCACATTTTGAGAAAGATGCAGCATTCCAGGACCTCTTTATTTGATTAGCTGTAATGTCATAAATGCAAGAATGTACTCTGATAAATGGCAAAAGTAGCTGATGAATTAGTTATTCCCGTCAGCAAATACCCACGCTAGCTGGCCCTCCCGTCCTCGTCCCACGGGCCACATTGCCTCCTCAATCTGCAATATGGAGCATAATTATACTAATTTCTCTCAATTGCATTAGTGAGGGCCTGGAGAAAAGAAAGGCTGTCTTTCTAAGCAGGAGCCTTGACTATGCAGCCAGCCTCCCTGCACCTCAGAGAGCAAATACAGGGGGAGGCAACATGACCCCTGCTCACCCCCACCACCACCACCCCCCTCATTCGACTGCGCTCCTCCTTCGTTCCCTCCGGCTCTTGTCCCCCCTTTCTCATTCCATATTTTCCTCCCACACCGATTGCTTCATCCGATGCGAACTGAAACCCACAGAAAACAGCGAAGGTCTTCTGGTGCTCGTCGAACCTGAAAATATCGCCTTTTTGTTTCTGTCTTACTCTTTGAGGGTGACCACGCATGTTCTGGCTTCCCATTTGTGTGGCACACGGGACTTCTAATATTCCTTTTAATCTGTGTTGAAATAACCCCAGACTTTATTCTACAGCTGCAGCATCTCAAGACATGAACCTGCCTTACAAGTCCCTTTCACCTACAATCCCAACACACGGCAGTTTTAAGGCCAACTCGATTAGATTTTGGACACTCAGGGGATCTTGTTAAATAAAAGTCAAATAAACGAATCGTGTCAAAAGCTTCCAAAAACTTTTGTCAGTGTTTTTTTTTCTGCAGTGACAGTGTCTTACTAAAGAAGCACCTTGGTTGTGTAATACAGATGCTTAATGCTACGTATATCATCCAGTAGAACTGCTTCTTCTATGTTTCCTTGCAGTCCTCCATGACCAGGTCACATCAGATCGGTCCGGTGGATGAGGGACTCTGGGGGACTGCAGGGTGCTGGTAGTGGGAACACGGCCTCGGTTATGAAAGAAGCCATTGTCCTGTCTGGCTCGCCAACATAGAAAATGAATAAATCAAAGAGGAGAGATCAAGAGTGGAGGAGAGAAGGGGATGGAGGGAAGGAGGAGGAGGGGAAGGGGCGTTCAGCGCTATCTGACATCTGCATTTTTAAACTGGGCATTGAGCTCCGGAGGAATGTTGTTATCATCCACCCTCAACTTCGGCTTCAGTGGCTGGAGAATTTTGCTCCGAGTTATAGTGTGAACCGACCCTCTGATCGCGTCCACATCTCCTCTCTAGCTCTGCAATCCTTCCTCACGTATGCAGTGTTCATTCAGATCCATTCCTCACCTAGTTGTTCTCTTGGAAACTCTTGTTTTTATCTTGCAATACGTGCGTCTTGTCACACAGTTTGCATCCCTGGTTAGTTAAGCCAGCTATTTTTGCTTCCTTCGTGGGCTGTTACTGTGATTGTCTCTATTTCTGTTGATTTGATTCAGGGGTTTGCTTTCAATTTTTTTGCCTCAAAAAGCACTTGTCTTTGATGTTTCATAATTTGGTTTAGGTGGGATTTACAGTGAATCTGGTTTACTAATTAGTGCTACTACCCAAAATAGGTGGTCTTTTCATTGGATTAAACAGGACATGGATTCATTCTCTGAAAATTCGGCTAATAGAATCCTCGGAAATCGACTGCCACAATATGACCACAATGAATGGGACTTTCCTGTCAAATGATCAAAGGATACATGAGTCACGGTGGATCATTTCTTTATCAGAATCAAGGTGCTGGTGTGGCACCAATGCTGTCTTTACAGACGTTTTCTGTCACCTACCTTACAAACGAAAGTGTTAAAACTTATGGTTTCGGTAAATATTCACAAGATTCACAATGACAAGTTTTTCATTTTTTCAGTTTTCTCGTAAAATATCTGATTCTCCAATACAACATCTGTTCATTTTGATGACAGCAGAACTTAAGGAGAGATCGTGGTCTTGGTTTATAGCAGAGAATCCCTCAGTGACTTCAAGCATCAATGTGTTTATTACTGTAACATTTAACCGAAACCACAGTCTTTCCCTAACTTTAACCAAACTGCCTTTGTTGCATGAGCCTAACCACAGACAGGATTCAGAACGTGAGTCCCGGCCTCTGGTGTCAAAGTCCTGCGCTTTGTGTGCCAGCCATCCTCCCCAAACACTGCGACTGTGGGTGCTGCTGTGGTGCATAAATGGGGTATTTTATTATCAATAACAACATTGCCTCTACCCATAATCCAGACAGTAATTATGGCCCCTGCCACAACATAATGGGGAAAACAATGCGGTAATATAGAAACGTAATTTCAAAGAGAAGCCTGTAACATTATGAATTTAGCTGTGGTACATAATCAGTCATCAAGCTGAACTTCATGATATAAAAGGGCCATAAGTGGGAGTAAGTTTACATTTGAGTCATTACTCTTTGTTTGCTGTCGTATACCAAACGCACCTTTTGACTGTTTTCCGGACTGTTTCTTGTGACTCGTCATCAGAAAAATGAAGAGTTAATTTGCTTTTTTCAAAGCATAAGTTTTAATCTTTTGGGCTC
>JAOXYL010000045.1:9965357-9978061 GCA_028564955.1 Terapon puta
GTGGGGTGGCTGCTCAGTCAGCCTCTGCCTGACCTCTGCTAGCCTCTTACGGCCAGTGCAGACTGGTTTATTGGGTGGATCCCAGTAACAGCAAGACAGCAGCTGGCTCTCTAGTTCAGTTCAACACAGTGGCACTTTGCTGCTGCCTCCCATCCCAGGTGTGTGTGTGTGTGTGTGTGTGTGGAGAGTGTGTGAGTGTCTGTGCATAAATAGTGTCTACACAATGGGCGCCCTGTGTGACCCTGTGCATCTGTGTCTGCCCTGACAAGCTCTACTGTCCTGCTCGCTGCTGGGCCCTCTCTTCAGCGTTGACAGAGCGCTACAGGTGCCTAACACATCTGGCGCCTCACACAGCCAATCACGCACACATCTGCTTGAGGCACTGATAAGTTCAATTAAGATAGGCCTCAAAGGACCAACACTAACAAAATCAGCGCGAATATAACAAATTGCTTCAGTTGCTACTTTGAGAAGTAAGAGAAGTTTTTTTTTTTTTTTTTTTTTTACATGGCCACAAACGCGTTCATTATTGGACTAGGCCACAAGTTCACAACCAGACCTCCAGTCGTTAATGAAAGTCTGTGTCTGGGCTGGGATTCTGAACAGTCATGACACTGTTTTTTCATCACACAACCCCCCCCCCCCACCAACATCTTTCAGTACCAAACACATCGTGCACATAATCAATGCTCTGTCCCACAGCAACCTCTGTTTGCTAACTCTGGACAAGCAAAGAAAGTTTGGTTGAAAGGAGCCATTTATGGAGGTTTTTGTAAGCTGAAAGAACATTTGCGATTCATTCAGCAACTTCTGAAACACAGGGCCGCTCTGCAGTTGCAGTTGTTCACTCGTGCTTCGGTCTGCAGCTTGCTAGTGATCCCAGATTAGCTGCTAATTGGAATACGAGACATTTGCCGAGCACAACCAGGAAAAAAAACAAACTCCAGCCTTGAGTATGAACTATGCTATGCAAATTAATCATGTAAGTGTCAGGTGTATGAGTGCTGGCAAACAAACAAATAGTGAGATCACCACGCTTGGTTTTCCCCACTGGCGAGCAGAGGTATGCAAATACAGGCCAGGGGTTAACCAGGTGCACTTCCTCATTCAGCAGACTGGATATTTGCATTAGCACCTGAGGAGGAACCATCATCTCTGTCACCTGTAATACTTCATCAGTCTTCCTCATCAACCTGCAAACTGAGCCTGCTGATGTACTTTTAGCACAAGTGCTTGCGAAGAAACTCTCAATGTCGTGTTTCTATGATTGGCCCCCATAAGAACACCTTGAGCAAACTTCAGTCACAGGATCTGTCCTCCTGACTGAGCTTGATTTCCTCACAGAGTGTGTGAGAGCCGTGCATGAGTGTGTGCTTGTGTGTGTGTGTGTGTGTGTGTGTGTGTGTGTGTGTGTTATTACAGCTCTAGGACCAGTAGGTCAGGTCACAGGACATGACAGTCGGTCAGTGGAGAGCAGCCCCTAGGCTAGTGCGAGTCCCCCCCCACCCCCGCCCACCTCTCTCTCTCTCTCTGGGTGGCCTGTGTTTACGAGCTCCAGGAGCAGGTCATCACTGTGCTGAGAACACGGCTGCTGCAGGGGGACTGTTACTGGGTCAGCCCTGGAGCAGCAACCGGGAAATTTTTTTTCCCCCTCTCTGTACGCATCTCTACACGTGTGCACGCTCGCTGCTGTGTGCCGGTGCGCGCGTGTTGATTTGGACTTCCTGTGTGTAGCGGTGCGGGGGAGCAGATGATGGGGGTGAGACGACCCTTGACCCCGACCACATGTCCTGGTCTGTCGGCTGATCACCCACACTTCCGCCTGAAGGGCCCCTCTGCTCCTCTCTGCTCCTCTCTGCGGGTCTCAGAAAATTTCCCCACTCATCAGCGCTTGTGACTACATTACCACCAACCAGGGGATATAGTAGTTATAGTTTAACTCAATTGACAAATTGGAAAAAGTTTGAACTGAAATGCATTTAAAAAAAAAAAAAGCAAACAAATATTGACATATTATGGACACAGCATTGCTAAGAGACATACTGTTTACCATGCTGAGTTTACACCTGGGGCATGTAGCATGCAGACAGTGATTCAGACATGATTTTCAGATTTCCCCTTTTCCAGTCCATGAAGCAGTGGTTGTCTACCATTAATAATTTAAGTCTGTCCCTTTACAACTTTAAACATTTGGGATCAAGCTTGTTGTTCATTCAGGAAGTGAAAGCTAACAAACTAGGCTAATAAACTTCTGCCAACAATAATATATTTTATTCATACATGGCTTTTCAAAAGACCCGAAGATCAAAAGACCCAAGATGACTGAAAGCAGGACATTGCTGTGAAAGCGACTCACAGATTAGCTATTTTTAACTCTAAGACGTGTTTTTTCATTCATATTATTCCAGCACTTGAGCTTCAGCTGTCTTTGTGGTCGGAACTGAAACTGAAATAAAATTACAAACCGCTGGAGAACATAAGGGGGGCTCTGTCACAGTGGGGAAAAAACTGAAAACTTTACTTCTTTATTTTTGGTAATAACTATATTGTCCAAGTAAATGCAGTCATATTGATTGCTAACAAAAACTACATTTTTATTTTCTAGTTTTCTTAAAAACATCACAGTCTGATTCACAATTTGTTTGCCAGATGACTTGTCCTGTACAGCCTTTTTCAAACACAATCCGCGATCACTGGTGACCTTTTGACCCCCGGCTTCCCTGGGAACACCGCCATTCCTGTCCTCTCACTCACAGGGCAGTAGTCACCGGCCCAGGGCAAACCCACCACAAGGCTTTCTTTGACTGCGCCTAATGAGAAGACTATGGTGCGGGATTGTAACCAGTGTGGAGAAGTTTGTTTCCTTTACTTATCAGCCTGTGAATCGGAAATTATTCAATTATATACATGTCCTCTTCCCGAGGATTATGTCCACTCACGGTAGTGCACACTATTCGACTAATGTAGTTAAATACAGTTAAATTATATAATCACAGAGGCTGCAATTAGTGCAGTATGCCTGTCGATAAAGGGACCAGTATGTGTGTTGGCAGAGCTCTCTCCTCCAGGATCCCAATTCCTGTAATTAAATGTAGGGGTCTGCGTTTTGGTTTATTGGATTCATTTTGACTGATTAGCCCTGGCATTGACTGATGGGTAAGACAGAGGTGGTGGTGTGTCAGTGGAGACAGAGAGGGGTCTGGCATCATGTGCCTGCATGCAGTCCCCGGCGCTGCTATTTGCCCATAAGACAGCATCCTGAGAGTCAAAGGTCAGTAAACATATAATCAGCCAGAAAACCTCATTTCACCTTCAGCTAATGCGTTTTAAACTCACAACAAACACAAAAAGCAACTTGCTTTTATGCCTAAATCAGCGGCGCTTATGTGCAAAGCAGGCATTCGTCTGGTGTGTGCGCGTGTGTGTTTGCAGTGGCACCGGCTGTGTTTATTTGGTCGGGGGTGTCAGACAGATTAGCTGGTGTGTTACAGGTGCTATAAAAGTTGTTGCTTTGGACACGGCTCATGAACGTTATAATGACTCTGGGCTCATGTTAATCTCACTCCGCCTGGCTCCGTTTTGAGGTGCTGGCTTGTTTTCGCTGTCGGGCTGGGCTCAGGGCGAGCAGAGACGACGCAGAGAGGAGCAGACGGTTCCAGCATTACGCCTACTGGCAGAGGCCGGGAAGCAGGCCAGAGAGGGAAAGAGGGAAGGATAAAGAGAAAGGAAGAAAGGGGTGGAACGGGGAACGTGTTTGAGACCACAAAGGTGTCGATTTTCTATCAAAGGCAAACAATTTCAATCCGCAATCCTCTCTCGTTCTTTCTTTATGTTCCTCCTCATCATTTAAGTACAGATACAGGAGATCAGAAGAGAGGATAGATTTATTGCAGAGCAGAGCAATTTCCAAAGAATATGCAGGATTGAAAGAGAGAAGGAGATGAAGAGTGATGGAAAGCATGTTCTCCTCACTGGGATGGGGGGGGGGTGTTGTGTGGAGTCCATGCTGTATATCTTATTGGCCTTTGGGGGAAAGAGGATCAGAACATTTGTGCTGGATAGAGGCAACCACATGGTCTGCACTTTATTTGCAGATGATGATCCTCGACTCTTTGAAGGAGCATTGTGAGTCACAGATCTCTGTCTCTCGCTGTCACACCAGTTCACTCGTGCGTTCGTTTCTGCCCCAACCTGTCGCTTCTCCTTACCCTCAGGAACAGCCGGCGCTGCTGTTGTCTGTTACCGATCTCTCTGCTCATTCTTCATTCATCTTAGCTCCTCGTTCCCACTTCGATAATCTTAATAATGCATAACGCGATGAGAGCGTTTGAGAAAACCTGCATTTTCTGGGCTGGAGGACGGCCAAGCTGTCAGACATGGCTCTCCTATGAGGTAGTGTGTTTGCCCAGCCAGCAGACAGGCTGAAAACTCAGGTGTAGCTTAGAACCACAGTGTTTACGAGGCACTGCGCTGGTGTAATCCAAGTAATTGTTTATTACAGGCCTCAGCCAATGTTATAAGTAATTACTTTTGGGTGCCCTTGCCCTGTAAAAATTGCTTTTGTTTCCTGTCTGGGTGCCTAACACCACAATCTAAGCCCCTCCCTCCAAAATGTATATGTTTTACTGCACCTTGTGAATGATATTACATATAATTGTGTTTTTTTTCTGCGAGCAGCGCAGTTGTAAAATACATGCAGATGCTATTAAGGATCATTAGGGCTTTGATGGTGCAGAGCTATTCCTCAGTGACACTCCATCGCCTGTGCCCATAAAACTCTCAGTGCCGAGCCAGTGGGGGAGGATTTTAAATGTGGCACGGTGCTCTAATAGCCACTTCCTTAATCAGACGGCTGGACAAATTGTAATCATTAGCACTGTAGTGAGCGGTGTGCATGACATGGGTCTCCAAACTCATTAGAGCGAGTTAGCTAGAGTAGGGATAGAGTGACGGAGGCAGAGGAGGAAGGGAGCGAGGAGGAGGGCGCTGTCACACACTCACCTGGGTCTGTTTGCAATCAGGCAGCTGAAGCAGCCGCTTCAATTAGGGCCCAACTGAGTGCCGCGCCAGCTTGCAGCAGCGAGGCTTGCGTCACCTCCAACCACACGCAGCGCCTCCGGCATACGTATGTGAACACGCACAGACGGACGTGTGCGCGGTAACCCACACAAGCTGTGATTACAGTTACAGCAGTCACATAGGCACACACGTGCTGAGCGGGGAGCAGAAACTGCTCACACTCTGCGCTCACTCCGTCAGCTTTGTTGTCCTCCTGTGCCATGAGAAGCTGGAGCAAAAGGCAAGAAGCTGTCGGAGCAGTGGTACCTGTAAATCCTTTGGCTCCCATTTGTATATCTGCCACTTTACTCTGATGCATCGTTTTTCAACTTTGAGGCAAGTTTATCATCTGTTCCTGCTTAATGTTCTCAAAATAACAAATAGATAGTCAGGAAACATTAAATGCTGAGATTGTCTCGAGTCAACCTGCCTTTCATTGTGACTGGGGAGCCAAGAATCGAAAACATATGCAGACCGACACGTACGTGAGCGCACACACAGAGGGTAATCTCCCCGCGCACCACCACACAAACGGCAGAGACGACTGCAAGTACACAAAGGCGCAGACACGCACGTGTGCGCGGCCACACAGCTGCACATGCTCGAGCAGAACTAGCATCTGTCCCCGAAACATCCGTCAGTGCCTCCACATCTGTGCGCTCCAGCTCAAGCCTTTTGCTCCGGCCCCCACACCCCACACACGTTCCCCTCAACTGGGTTTGGCCTCGTGCCACCCTCCCTCAGTCCCCCAGCTGAGTGATACACACGTAACCTCAGACAGCTATACAGTCTCGCCGCCTATTTAAAGTATTCCTGAAGGGAATGCGATACGGTAGGTTTTTATTTAAAAGGTCTTTTTTTGATTGGGAGGGAGATGTGACACACTTACCATAATGGCGCTTTTAATGTCCTAATGTGGAATGTCTTTTCACGGTAACACATGTTCAAAGCTTTTCTGGCATGCTCACTGAAGCAGCAAATGCCGCCCAGCATACTGTCCGTCATCTGTCCAAAACGTGACTTTTCTTTGTAACTTCTTCGCGGGGCGAGATTAGCTGAGGCGCACTGCTGACGCTGGCCGATGAAAGCATTGGTTACGTACAGTGACTGACACAACGTATGCCATTGTCGGGTCATTTTAAAAGAAATACTTTCACTGTAATGTGGCTCGATTTTGGTTTTCCTTTCCGGGAGAGAGTCAAGTCTTTTCAAAGTGTTCCTGTCGTGGGTTTGACGGAGGCTGAGTTCCAACCCTGTGATGATGTTGTTGTCTTGGCGTCTTCAGTGACAGCATCATCCACCCCCGCCCCCACCACCTTCACCCCTAACTTACCCCTGCCCCGAGGTCATTAGTCATAAGCATGTAGGGAGGGGGGGGAGCATTGTGAACAGAGGGGATGGTGCAGAATGGTTCCTATTGTTAGCCCCACAGGCCAGAGGGTGCTGTCTCACCCGGGGAAGCATCGCCATTTGGACTGTGCTTGCAGCCAAGTGTGTTTTCTTGGGTGTCCTTGTGTGCGTATGTCTATTTTTCTGCAAGCGCACGCGTGCATGTGTGTTAGTATGCAAGTGCATGTACGTGTTAATGCGTGTCTACACAGACGTATCACCACGGCAACTGCTCTTTTTTTTTCTTCCATTTAGCGCATGACGTGACGAAGCCTGACACTACCACATGAGCACGCGAAGCTCATCAGAAGCTAATTTGTTAACTTGTTGTCTTCTATCACATATCGCTGTGGCCTCTAAAGGTATTTCCATATGTTGGCCTCTCTGCACGGCCCCGCATACATGTGTGGGTTGGTGGGTGGGTGCATACACCAGAGACGGCTTGTACTAATCTGTATTTATGTACATGTGGTCAAATTAATATAGATTACAGTAATCATGTCTGGCTGTGACATGACATAGATTTCCGGCCAGCTCTCTTTCAGCCATCCCAGCAAACCCATTCCCTTTGAATTAGGCCCAGATTCTTAAGGGCCCATCCAGTGAGGGAGCACACCTTGTTTCAGGAGACCTCAGCCAAGGGGAAAATCGGTCTTTAATAACTATGTAAGGGAAAAGACTCACCCTGCCAAAATGGCAGCCGCCCTGTACACTGTTCATTTGGCAAAGCAACAGCCAGAGAAGGAGGGATGGGACTGGAATCCAAGCAAAAGTAAGAGTGATTTTTCTCCCAGACCTCCTGTTGCAGAGAGACAGCATGTAAGAACGTGAGGAGAGGAGTGTGAAGAGGCTTAACTGAACCATCACATTCTTTCTCATTATCCTCCTGTCATGCATTGTGCTTGTTAAAAAAAAAAAAAAGACGCATTTCTCTGCATTTATACTGAGACAATCCATCTGTATCGTTTAAATTCTCTTTACTTTATCTCAACCTCAGCAGTGTGGAAAAAAAAAGAAAGGTGAAACGTTCGATTTATCAACTTCTTCGACCTGCAAGTGGTTCCATTCACACTGTGACCCACACCTATCTCTGTGTGCTTGCCCTTTCCTTGCTGTGCTTTACAGGGTGTTAGCAGCCGCGTGTTTTGGTGTAAGCTGAGTCTTGAGTCTGAGCAGAGTGGAGCTTGGTAGGGAGGAGGCTCCCGTCAGTGTTGGAAACCACAGCACCACCGGCGCCAACTCCAATGAGACATGAGTTATAGCTCCGGCTTCCCCGAAATCAAATAAATAATCTCCCCTTTATTTATTTACTCGGGCTCTCATCATGATTTGCAGCCTCACAATTATCCTATAGGGGTTAAAGGGCTCGCTTGTGCTCCTGTCATGCTTTGCTTTTCCCACACGCATGCATACCTGCACATCACCGCTGCTTTTCAGACACCTGTCACCTGGTTTTCCGTTTATATTTCAGTCTGGATATTTCTTTGGTAAGTAATTGCAGCAGAGCTGTAACAGCGTAAAAAGTCATTGTCAGAACATTTATGCAGCAGCAGCGTTTGCCGTTCCTGCTCCCCAGCACTGACAGGAGCAAAAACATTCAGCCGGCCTACCTATAAACACACACACACACACACTCGAAATGAGCCTTTGGTAGCAACAGCGTTATGGCTATCAGAGCCTCTTGGCCATGTGTTGAGTGCAATAATGGTAAAGTCTCAGCCCATACTCTCAATTAGGCTCCCCAAGTGCTAGGTGTGGAAAGGTGTCTGGCAACGTGCCTGACCGCAGCACTCAAAGAGCACTTTGTCTGCGCACCTCACACCCACCGTACCTGCTCATGTTGTGGAAACAGCCCAACGTTGTCACACAGTTGATTTAATAAAATTGGATCCCCAAAATGAGACTTCTAGTGTTTCAGGGGCTCAAAAGTCGTAATGGAAACACATACACTCCGCCGCCACCCCCCCTCCCCTCCACTCCTCCTCTCCCCTCCCTCCCTTTAGCTTAACAGGCATCCTTCCAGAGTGAGAATGAGCGGGGGAGACCCGGGGTAAACGGATACTTCCCCACTGTGAGCCCAGTAGTCTGGGTATGGCCAGAGCAACTCCACGTCCATCACAAGCGCATATCTTGCCGCAAGCCTGGCTGTTGCTGCTGCAGCTTACAGACTTGTTAAATGATGATTGGGAAAACAGAGGAAAGTCAAAAGGGAAAATAAAGGTAGCGCCAGTGGGGTTGAGGTGCTGCTGTGGTTTTGTAAGTTGGTTTTGGGATCTGTGGGAAGTCTGTTTAGTCTCCTGCAGCTCAGGCTTGCGCGTGATGTTTCAGGATACGTGTTTACAGGAGTGACATTTAATAATCACCTCAATAACAAGCTGGATTTTCGGGATTTATGTGGATACAAGGCAGTATGATGAGGGATTTTATGTTGTTTTTTTTTTTTTGTATCGAATAGCGTTGGCCAATTGATGGGAAAGCGGGAGGATGATCAAATTGCTGAAAAGGGTTGGCAGTACTGGAGAGCTGAGCTTGGAAACCATGGAGGTGGCAGCAGAGCCTACATTGCAAACGAATGTCCTGGGAAAAAAAAAAAATTGCTGACGCATTTTTAAAGGCCCAAAAGCATGAAAGGAAGTTAGAAATGGCAGCCACAGAGCATCTTCATTCATCCTGACCTCTGAAACTTCCACATCTTCGATTATTTCAGCAACATGAAAACTCAGCCTGATTATCCCTTATTACCAGTCATTGTGGATAACATGTAAGATGAAAGCATTCTGCACATCTCTGTGCATTCTTTGGACATGTGACAGCCCACATGACAGATTTCCTGTTGTATGTTCTGATAATATGGCGATATTGTGAACAGATGATAATTCATATGTGTTTTCCACACTGCTATTTTTTTTCTGTACATACTATGTACTCGCTGTCTTGGAATGATCTCTCCCATCTTGGAACAATATTTATAGCTTTTCTCTGCAGCCCACAACACTATGTTTTATTTGTTTCATATACTCTATATGGTTATTTAGTTATATAAGAAGGGTCATTTCGTTTTGTTCTTATATCTGTTTTAATCTTTTTTTTTGTATTTTAATTCAGTAATTTTATTGTTAGGCATCTATTTTCAATTTTTTTTATATATATAACTTATACTTACTAATACTGTTAAAACTAGTACTAATCTCTGCATAGCTAAGAAAAAGCTGTGCGATAGCGCAGTCAGATAGGTCTCATGGGACAGGGGTCGGGTAATGGGTGGTGGGTAAACAGGTACACGCCCTGGTGGCGCGTGTATTTGTTTACCCACCGTGTGTGTTGACACATAGATATTGCCAGGGGACTCTCAGGGTGGGGTGTTAGAGGTGTATACGTGTCCATATGGTGTGGTGTGGTGGGTTTCCAGGCTCCTTAAAGAGCACACATTGTGGTTACCAACTGGGTGTGACAGTGGCTCCTTATTACTGATAGAAGGAAAATGACCCCTTAACAGCTGGCAAGGCTTTTACTTATAACTGCCGGTTATTTAGAGGAGATCGCATCATGTTTTTCTCTTTTAACATGTTCAAAACAACGTTATTTCTCAATCAGTTAAATGCAAAATTGGCCATGTTCCTCAGGTGAACTTCACAGATCCATTCAAGGTAGTTAAATTGGAAGGCGAGTCTGCATCAGCCACATCTCACATGAATGAGATTAGAAAGAGCAGCACTGGTTGGGAGAGCCACTGACGCAAATATGGTTACGATGCGGCAGCAACTTTTGGGTGTGCTTGTCCCATAAATGCTTTTAGCTCCCGGCACAATTTGCTATCTTTTAAAATGCACTTCTCCGAAATTCAGCATAGCCCGATGACTGTTCTGGTTCTCACAGTGTGTGTTTGTGTGTGCACTCATGTCCATACATCACACAGCCTCTGTCCCAAAATGATTTAGGCAGGTTCGTGAGGTTAAATCTCGCGGCCTACGACATGGAGGTTTACTTCCATAATTACGCTCTGCAGGGTTATTCGTGTACTTTATGGGCCTGAACTTGTGACCTTGGATGCATCGTGGAGCAATTTATGATCTCTTTTTTTTCCTCCCTCTTGTACATGATAAACATCTGCAAACCTCCCCAGAGCTGAATACGATGACAACTCACAGTGAAGGAGTTAAAAAAAATGTTAAAAAGTGAAACAGCAGAAATCTCCACTTCTCTCTCCACCTCCCTCACCCCTTCCCTGTCCTCTTATCCCCCTCTTCTTCTTCTTCTTCTTCTTCACTCTAATGTGTTTCTGTAGTCCTTGGAGGTGGAGGGGGGGGGGCAAAGAAGAGGAGCGGAGGGGGGACAGATCCTGCTGCACATCTGAGGTTTATTTGGCCTCCCCCTGGGGAGTGCGGTGAAGCTCTGCATCTCAAGGAAATTGCCAGCGCTTTCTGGTCGGCTTGGCACACTCTCAAACACACTCTCACACAAACACTCACACACGTATGCGCACGCACACACGCACACGCGCCTCAGCTGGCTTAAGCGCCCCCCCCCCCACCCCACCCCCTTTTACCTTCCTCTCCTCCCTGTCACAGTGGCAGAGTTTGTCTGCTTCTCCAGCCCTCAGTGCCACAATCCCTTGTTGCGTGTTTCCCTCCAGTGCGCATTATGTGTAACCCGTTTGTCTCGACACCAACAATGTATCTCCACTCTGGAAACCCCCTATATGCTCCCTAGAGAAATGATAATTTTGTTACCACGCGGGCCTTAACTTGTTATGAAAAAGAAAGGTCTTCAGGAGCCGAGGCGAAAAGTGCTTGGTCGACTTTCAAAAATCCATATTTCAGTAAGAAATTGGACATTTATAAAGTCTAAAGATTGCATGACGTGGTCAAAGCTTCGTATATGTAATATATAAAATGCACCTCTCTGAGTAGCAGCATTTTTTCTGTCTTTGTTAGAGATTGGATTTGATTTTTACTGCAGTATGTCAACTTCTTACTCAGGGCTCCATGTTACTGAAGGCGAGGACACAGAATGATGCCACCTCACCCCTCAGGCCTTGACTCTCCCCCCACCGTCTCAGTCTCTTTGCAACTATTCCCCACCTGGCTGCCATTGAGGTTAACATCGGAAGGGGGGCCCTGAATGCAGAGGGAGACAATCACAGGCAGGTGGCTCTTTCCTGCGACCCGGATGTACTTATCCCTTGATCCCCGACGACCCCGACAGGAAGTGAATCGCCGGCCAAGTGACCTCCCCTGGTGGCCCTTCCTGTCCCCGCGTTGCCTCGCAGGAAGGAAGGATGCGGTCTGTTGTCCTCGGGCGCCGCTCACTCGCTCTTCCCTCCTCAGCCGACTAGAGAAACCAGATTATTGATTCCAGGCTCGTCTCTCCTCGTGGCTCACTTATTTTTTTGGGGGTTTTTTCATCCTTCTTTTCGTCTCTTCCATTTCCCATCTTCTCCTTCTTCTCTCTCTGCACCCTCTTTATCCTCTCTTGACATCATTCCTTTGGTCTTTCGTCGTCTTTTCTGTGCCCCTGTGAGAAGTGAGTAAACTCTGCGGACATTGGCAAACCGCACGGTCCCCGATCCCAGTCGATTACCCTCCAGGGGGCTAACGAGAGCCATGATTTATCATCCTCACATCATGTATGTCTGAGGCTGGCTTGTTTATTTGTGTTATTGTTGTTTTATTGGCCATTTGTTTACATTAAATGTAGCAGTCATTTCATGTGGCGGCGAAATCCCAGCGTCAGGCTTCTGGGTTTAGTCTGCTCTCAAATGATGTACATGCACGTTGTGGATTACAGGACACCATTTGGTGGTAGTTAGGAGGAGAAGGGGACTTCCACGCAGACAGAGAATGAGACCTCGCGAACAACATCAAACGCTGCTTTTGTTTTGTCCTTCTGGCTGTAGTTTAAGAACATCAACTCAAACCAAAGGAGGTGAGAAGGTCACAAGGAACTTTTGCTAACCGCTCAGACGTCGGTTGTTAATTGTAGCTCTTAACGACCGCATTGTGCAAGAGGAGAAAAAAAATCTGACCTCCCGTGGGGTTTCGGCGCTTATCCGTGTTTTCTGTCTTGGTAACACGAGCACACAACATCATGAACTTCACACTCGCCGTTGGATCTGATGACGCAGGCAGGGCAGGTGGTTTATTGTTCCCGGTCAACGCTGCAGACAACATTACTGTCCACATTTTGGTCTTTTTCTGTAACTGTCCCTTAGCGGCACTACCATGTTTGTGCAGCACGGTGCAGCTTTGAGAAAGGCA
>JAOXYL010000045.1:9987539-10004662 GCA_028564955.1 Terapon puta
TTTCTTTCTTTCTTTTGCGCTCAAGGTGGAGTTTGGTGCCACATCACATCTCGCCGCTGCCGCCACAGCGCGCAGTGCTCCTGGCTGCTGTCCTGAAAGGAGGGAAAGAAAGGAAGAAAGAAAGAAGGGAAGAGGCGAGCTGTCAGGAGCAGGAAGCGGCTCAACGGCGGCGGAAGCGCGTTCAGCCTCTCTTAGTTTGAGAGAGAGAGAGGGAGAGAAAAGGAGGTGTCGAGGAACATGCTGTCAACGCGCAGGTGAACAACAACAACAACAACAACAAAGAAAACCTCAGCCAGTTTAAGTTTTTTTTGCGCCGCTGCAACTTTTCAGCTCCTCCACCTCCACCTGCGTCCTCCGCGCGGATCGCTCCTCTCCAGCGCTCGCTCGCCAAGATAGTTTGTTTTTTGTTTTTTTTGCCACCCGTGCAGAAGAAATGTCTCGCAAGAAGGCTGCCAAAGCCAAAGGAGCCGCCAGCAGCCCGTCCGCGTGCAGCCCCGGGGGGAAGGCGGCCGGGAAGGCGGCGAGGAGCAGCCCGGGCATCGTGCAGATGAACGGCGTGGTGCACCCCAGCAGACCCTCCATCAGCAGCAGCAGCGAGTTTTATGACATCGCTTTCAAGGTGCGTAAGGCTGGTGCTGCTGCCTGGCGAAACGCGCGAACAGTCAGCGTAAAAAGTGCGTTTTATCATCCCGCACTTAATTATATCGCAGCGCGCGCAAACGGGAAAGAAGCTGATGCGCAATGATGCACAAACTGAGGCTGAGATGAGCGAACACGCGAGGTCATATGGGTGTCCCTGTTTTTGTCATACACACACATAGTAAACCTGCTTGTTGTGCTCCCCTTTCGTTGTCTTCCCCTCCTTTTACAGCCACCTTTTATTCATTAAACGACAGCTGGCACCAGCTGTGTCAACAGATCGATGACCCGGAGAGGAGCGCGCCGCCCTGCAGCAGCCTGCGAACGGAAAAACAGGCGCAAGCGGCTGGATCGCATTTGATTTCTCTTGGTGATGTTGTTGTTGTTGTTGTTGTTGTTGTTGTTCGCAGGTTACCCGGTTTGAGTTTGTGGCCGGGCACAATGTGCGCGCTTGCCTGTGAGGCGGAGAGAGCTGTCACTTCACCACAAACACACACACACACACACACACGCACAGATTCTCAGCGTGCACAGCTCCAAGGGACTTGTGCCACCTACTCCTGTGTTTTGTTGTGTGTTTTTTTTTTTTCTATTTGTTTGATGCGAGTGCCGCGGTGGTTTTGTGTTGCTTTCTGCGCAGAACAATTGCGCTGATTGTTAAATCCAAGCCACAGCAGGTGTCCTTATTTCGCTGATTGATATTAGTTGGCTCACGGTGCAGTCAACAATCGCAGGAAAAGCCACATTTTATAGTTTCAACTTGAAACTGAAGCGAGAAATACTGCCCTTTGCCAGTTGTACTTTCATTTAGTTAGAGCATCAGGCAGGCAGAAATCCAAAAATATTCCCCTCAAGTTTGTTCTAGATCCAGCTGTAATGTTTAAGGATGTGAGAGTGGATCTAAAAGATGCCACCTGTAATTTGGGGGTACCTTATTGCCCACAGAGCATGTGGAGCAGAGACAAATGTCTTCTGCATCCCTCTTTTTGAAGAGAAATGTACAAGAGTTTGTCATCTGCAAGGCCCTGTGCCATGTTTTCACCTGTTTCCTGCTCACGCCGATCAGTATCCTGCTTTGAGTCGGCGAGGAAATTGATTGCATTTTATTTATAAAATAAGGCCAAGGGCAAGGAGAGACCAGGTGCCTCCTCCTGCACACGAACATGTAGCTCGTGGTGTTTTTTGAAGAGAGGGGGAGTGAGGGAGGAAAGGCAGAAACGGAAATGGATATAGGTAGTACAAGGAAGCAGAAGGAGAGATCTTCAGACACATTACCCTTTGTCTCGTTATGTATCTGCTCAGCAACCTTTTTTTTTTACACCCCCTTCATAACTCCCCCTCCATCTTTCATCTCCTCTTTGCTTCCTCTGTGCAAACACACAAGAGGCACTTTTGATTTCCATGGTCTGAGGCCCACAGTCCCTCGGCTAACCTGATAACAGTAATCTCATCAATCCTTGGACTCCACCGCTGCCCAGAAATAAAAAGAGAGAAACGCACGGCTCTACGTTCAACAGGGATAAAGCCCCAGAGTGTCTGTTTCAGACATGGACGAGGGTGTGTGCGGTTTAAACATTCAGACACTGTCAGGGAGGATCCGTCCATGATGAGCAGTGACACACTGATTCACATACACCCTCCTCGCTGGCCAAGTGCCACAATAATACCAGGACGGATTTAGCTGAATGATTCAGATGTTCTGTTTTTTTGCACAATTAATCAGACACTCATATGAAATTAAACATATGAGCAACAACTCTGTCTTGTCCTTGCATCAACATGTATCATTTACCTTTATTCGTCAGACGGAAGATTTGTTCTGTTCAGTGGTTGCTCATGTTCCTGCTTCTCAGTATCATCTTCCTGTCTTTCACGGCTGAGTTTTTCCCTCTCGTTTTTTTGTGCAGGTGATGCTGGTTGGGGACTCTGGTGTGGGGAAAACGTGTCTGCTGGTGCGTTTTAAAGACGGAGCTTTCCTGGCCGGCAGCTTCATCTCCACTGTGGGCATCGACTTCAGGGTGAGTTTAAATCAATGGAGCTATAAACCAAACAAGCAAATACCGACAGATCCCCTCCCAAACACACAAGAAAACGAACGGATACACGCTCAGATTAAACAACTCTCTTGTAAAACGGGGCCAAATGTGCTGGTGGGAGGTTTTTCTGTATAAGCCCCGTAGCTATGGGTATTTCCTGTGTTAGAAGCCTCGCAAGATAGGATATTGATTTCTTAAATTAGTTTGACATGCTTTAGTTTTTTTGACTCCCTGGATGATAATCATGTCTCTCATGTGCCACTTTCATGGTCCCACATGGGCAGAGAGGAAAGAGCTCATCCATCTTTTCTAATGATCAGACTTGGGTCTGTCCAAGAGAGGCAGGCGACCACTCAGAACAACACAAGGAAAGAGTCAGTTCTCTCCTTCCTGCACTACAGTGACCTCATACACCGGTCACATCAGCTACTGTAAAAGCCCTAGGTGTTCACTGAGTGTTCACTTTTCATTTTTTTTCTTTATTTTTTTCCAAGGTTAAATGAAAGCAAAATGTCCTTACACTTACTGGTATATGTGCACTGTGGTTCATTTATTATCTATCTCATCAGATGTATTGTACAATGAAGTATGGTCTAGTACAAATTGAAAAGCTGTTTGAATTATAGCACTGGTGCCTATATTACCCATAATGGGTACTGTAGGCACCAGATGACAACTCGACCTCACGTAGCTGCAGATGTAGCCACAAGCACAACTCACGTCATTCCAGACCTCCACACCCGGAAAGAAGTTCATTGTTATTTTCAGACTTGTTGTTTTTATTTAACGACCAGCGCTGACTCTGGGGACGTCACATGAGGCATTTTACAGACATTGTTCAGATCCATTAGGAGCATCAAACATGTAAACACACTCTTAGTCACCTAGTGCAGTCGTACTCCCCAAGACTGATAAGACCAAGACTGATCTCCTTTCTCTAACATCTGAGGGGAGTTTATTGTACCATATTTTGTGGGGTTTTGTTGCATTTTAAATTTTAGTTTTTTTTATATCTGATATAGATGGAATAGCCATTGTAAAACTTGCACGTTCACAGTTTTAACAGTGATAAGCTGCTCTCATTAAAAGGATGCTTCTTGTTTTTCCACCAATCTTTCTGAGCTCACTTTAAACTCTTGTAAGTTTACGGATGTACATTCCTCCACCCATCTCCTCCACCTGTCACGTCACGTTAATTAATTTCAAATGCATTTTAAAGTTAAAACCTTTACATAAAGTGGACGCCCAACATTGGATCATTTATACTCTTGGGAGATACACTTGCATGGGCTGCTACCACGTGTGCATGTAAGTGTGTGTGTTAAACTAAAGTATCTAACCATTGTATAGTCCTGTGTGTGGGTTGGATGGGTTTGTGGGTGGATGAGCAGTTGATTTATTTACTTATGTAACGTCTCTTATAACACTGTCTGTAGTCCCGATGTACATTTAGGCTTATCGAAGCGAGGCAGGCCTTCATCAACTATCTTCGCCTGCTTCGCTAACGACTAATGGAGAGGGAGGTCCAAAACTCATGAAGTTTAGTGCTTAGTCTGCTCTTTTGTCATGTTGACTTATTATTTAATTGCAGTGTGGCACAGAGCTATAGGACATGAGTAATATCATTATTATCCTCAACGCTCCCATTTTCTTCTCCACAGTTTCGTATTGGTTCACTTTTTAGGTTAAGAGAAATAGACCACCATGTATTAACAATGTTCAAGTACAGAATGAACCAAACTGTCTGAGCACACTCAGTTTAACACCCACTTAATGAATACATACATGTTAGTTTCCCTTCATGTGGATGCAGTAGTATTAAAAACAGTATGTTTGAGAAGTTTATGGACCATGACTTTGTTGAGTAGAAAAACATGAAGGTCCTTGGTGTTTGTCTTCCCATGGAGGATACACAGAGAGAGGCAGGGAGATGGGTAGTGATCGTTATTTTTGGGAAAAGACAGTTTTGATCCCTTTTTAGTTGGTGGGAAAGAAAGGCAATTTGCTTCGTATGGGGATTTGATCCGGTTCCCACTTCAAAGCTGCAGCGAGATGCTGTTTTCTACCCCCTCTTGTTTATTGTAGTCTCATCTTGTTTAAGCCTCAGCATGTTCTCAGGATTACAGTGCTGCACTGGTGCCTTGTTAGGCTTAAAATTCAGGGAATGAAAAATAAAATTCCACGCAAATTGCATTTGATTATAAAATCTCCCTATAACAGGATTATCAAGGGTGATAAATTCATGGACAAAGAGTGAAAAACTAAGACAGAACATAATCCTATTAATTCCATCTAGCTCTTACCTTGTTATATAATCTGTTTCTTAATCTCATTCTGACAAAATAATTACTGTTTAACACTAATAGGAACAAGAGCTGATTCTATATGGCTCAGTGGTACATTTGTGGCAATGACATATAGACCAGATCAGGTTAATTGGATGTGATGTCATCCCTGCAGCTCCCCAGTGAATCAAACACAGAAGCACTGCTTATCCTACAGTTATTATTAACTCTTCCAAGAGACTGTGTGGTCTTATCTTCCTTCCACATCCTTCATTCCTTGCAATAGTACTTTCCATATGTGATAAAGATGTACACCTTTTTATGAGATGTGGTCAATTTTATATCTATTGTTCAGGAACTGGTAAATAACAAAGAAATAAAAAGTCACCACGCACAGGAGAGAACCAGGGAATTATAGCACACATGCAAACTATGCCGCATGTCCAGGCCATCAGTTGCCATGGTAATGCAGGTGCTAACCGATAGGTAGGTGACTGGGATTGACCAGAGGGCAGAGCTTGTCTTTGTGCTTGATGGTGAGAGTCAGCGTGTTGGTGATTTTCACTTCAAACAGGAGGTCACAGGCGGCATGTGAGAGGCATCAGGTGGGTGTAAACGGCTCCTGCTGCTCCGGCAAAACTTTGCTTTTTGCTCTCAGTGCGAAAACCTCTGATGTGGTCTTCACGATCCAGCCTGCTGCTTAAAGTTCAGGTGAAATATGGATTTGCTAGGACACACAAGCCCAATATTTACATTATACAACACATCTCTGGTCTGTCTTTAAACTACAACACATTTAATCATCTTGTGTTTCTTGTACTTCTTACAGCTCATGCCCTGTCTGGAAGTATTTTCTTTATCAAAATGAATCAGGAGTAGCTCTGCAGGGCTCTCTAAAGGATAACCAGCAATTACCCATTAGAAGTGTCCTCCAAGCTTGTCTTTGTGTCAAGGTCCTGGCTCTGCAGGGCACGAATCAACAGATTAATCTCTCTTCCACAGATAAAGAGGCAGTGTCTGGGATATTTTTCTTACACTTAATTAGACATTAGAGTCATTAGAGACATTAACTCATTAAAATATGAGAAGCAAAGCCATTTAAAAGTGAATTTGACATTTATATGTATAAAGTCATCAAAGTAAGCGAGGACATTGTGCCATGGGAGAAGTCTTTCCAATCTGAAGGCAGAGGCAGAGCCAGCAAGCACTAAACAGCTTAATACCAGTGATGATTTGACATTTTCTTCTGGCATTAAAAGTACTCCACAGTTGAAGCGAATAAATAAAGACATACAGCGTACATGCTCAAAGATATTAGGTTTGAATTCTGTGTTGGTTTCATAGTCATTTTAGTTTCATTAGTCTTAACCATTCGTCTGACAGAAGGATAGAAATTTATGTCGTCTTTGGCTACAATTGACATCACACTTTGGTGGGTCTGGGATCATTATTAGGATGTATTATTCAATATATTTCCTGCTGTCACAAGCAATCCCAACAAACAACCAATCCCATGAAGAGACGAAAACCAACAATGGATTAGTCATTCTCTCAGTACTCTCCAACTTCCCACCCTGTCTGTGGCACTCAGGCCATTGAGTCATGCAGAGAATATTTACTTACTCTAACAGGAATAAATATTACATTTGGTGGGGACTGTTTTCAACCACAGATTAATGCGCACTTTATTTTCAAATGACTATTCATGGTGGCGTTACAGTATGAAGGATTCATAACCTATAGTGCCCATGTTCGTCATAATGGAGTGTGACAACGTGGCTGGTGGATGTGCCTTTGATCATCAGTGCAGATCTTATGTAGCACAAAGAGCTGTATCAAGCTTTTGGCTACACATACAGGGCTTGTTAGTATAATCTATTCTTTGCTGAAAGTAAGGTTTGTTTTGTTGAGTAACTGAGAACACAGAACTAGACTTTGTTGTTGCAAGTGTGCAAAGAACTATAGTCAATGGAGGGAGCTGTCCATGGTGCTGAAGTAATTCCAAAAAAACTACATCTGACGTGTAAGGCTACCAAATCTGTTGCCACAATTCTTGAAATATTTGACATGACAAACAGTCTGTCTTGATCCACTGCAATCAGGTTTTCACACACTGAGGGCACCGATATCAATGTCCCATGCTGTAATTGTCTATATCCATCATACTCTCAGTTTGCTTAATTTTTCTGTCACTTTCCTCCCTGGCGTGCTATTTGGTATTTGGTGCATACTCTCGCTAAAAATAATGTGTGATTTGTTGTTTATTCTTTTAAATGTTGAAGCCTGAAGGCAAAATGTTGTTTTCTCACTTTCAACTAAATCCCACGGTCACAAGAAGCATCAGGGAAGTTGGTGAATTTATCTCAGCTGTAAACATAAGTCCCAAATATTATTTACTGAACAACAATATTGTCAGCTTCAGAGAGGGTTCTTTTTCTATTATCGGGGTCAAAATTCTTTCTTATGGAAACAAAGCTTGAGCAGCAATTTCTGCAGGAGTAAAAAAAGGACTATTAAGTTGCAGTAAAAGGATGAGAGACAAGGAAGACGGGGGAAGAAAATGAGAACAGAACAAAAAAGAACCACAAAGATGCTCACAGGGGAAGCCAATTAACAACACACACACACACACACACACACTACTCCAACAAGACTTCCTCTCATTTCTGATGTGGCACGAAAAACAACCTCCCTCTTTTCCTCTTCACAATCCACCTCACCTCATGACACTAGAGGGAAGTAATCCTTCGATCCCTCAGCTGACGTAAATGCAGTGGTGGGGAGAAGAGCACCATTTCTCACCTCCACTGAGGGACGAGGGAGCTGCTCCCAGCTGTCAGTCATGTCCTCTGCGCCCCGAGTGACAGACCTCTTATGCAACCACAGATTCCAGCTCTCTGCACAAAAGAGATGGTTTGTTTGACCTAGGAAAATCAGACAGTATGATGTCTGTGAGTATTATCAGACTTTGGGCTTTTTAGCCTCTGTTGGATGGCATTGTACAGACATTCATGTTCCCCAGAGGCTGAATCCTTTTGACTCTGAGCCCTTGACTTTCTGGTATCGCCATCAGCAGGTTTTCATTTATCCTGTGAAATATTTTAACATCTACAAAAAGGATTGGCACAAAACTTTGGATATGCGTCATAATGATTTTGGTGATCCCCTGACATTGACTCTAGTGCCACCAAGAGGTTAACATTTTTAGTTAACTGTTAATTGGTAACTTGGTAAGGTAGGTAACTCACTCCAAGTTTGTCCAGTACTTTTGGTTTATGACCAAATACCTGCTCACTTCTTATTACCCTCGGCTATACTTTCAGTCTTCCTGACAACTGCCCAAGGTTTCTAAGGCACTTTTATAGTGCTCATGCCTCTATTGTGCCACCAAGTTTGCTTGTTATTGTCATTGCAGAAATGACAATAACATCAGAAAAACAGCCTGTTGTTTGTTCTTTTTTGCACACTCTGTGCTTGACTGTGTTTGTGAATTTACGTGACTCTGTCTCTGATCGAGATGCATGACCACCGTTAACCTCAGCAGCAGTTCCTCCCCTGCCCTTGTCTGACGTATGAACAAAGGTGCAATAACTCAGCTCATATTGGCATGTGATGTCAGCCATAATATTTCAATGCCCCCAATGAGCTAGTCACAGATCATTTATCCCCTGAGGATGAATATATAGTTATAGTCAGTTAGCACAAACCACATCTGCAGCTCAGAACAGATGAAACATCACAACACTCTCCAATGATTTACCTCAGGCACTCTATCTCAGAGTGGTACATAAAATGCACCTGACAGGTTTAAGAGACATGGATCTCACCTGACATACTAATTCATCTAAGCCTGTTTGTAGTCTGTATCGTACACAGGACCTTTATCTTGGTGATTTACCTTTGCAGCGCTACTTTAGAGAGGATGTTTTTGTGAGCCACAATGGATGGGCTTGAGTTCATCACTGAATAATGTTTAGCAGAGGCAAATGTGAGAGCATCTATGCTTCACATATCAGATCCAGGCACTATCTTGGTGCAGACTCACATAACTCAAGGTGATAATCCATAATCTAGCACCACAGTCAGTTCACTAAATGAAGACAGGGAACATGGAAAGATTGTACTTCTGCTAAACAGTACCATTATAACAATGTCTGGTAATGTGTTGGTTAAGTTTCAAAGCACTGCTTTGACTCAGCTTGACCTTGGCTGTGAACTCTGCAGTTGCACTTTTCAACAAACCAAATAAAAAAAATGTTTGTAAGGGATAAAATTGGAAAACAACAATGATATGAAACTTTTAATAACACTCCAAAAACTCACCCCACAGTGCTTTAACAATACATAAATAGAGATGGAGAGAGAGAGAGTCAGAAGAAAAATATGATCAAAATAATGTACAGTCAGAAAATATAGGCTGATTTTAATAAGCACGGGTTATAAACTAATACATAATGTCCCCCCAAAAAATCCTCTTTTCTCTTATTGTTTATCAGTCAACAACTTCTGTACATTTACACAGTAAATCTGATTGATCTGCTGTAACCCACTATTCTCTCTGCTAAGTAGTCGTCAACTCATGTTCACAATGGCACTCTGAGCTGAGCGTGCCACAAGTTGGACCAGAAGTTTTACGTCAGGTTGGTGGAGTTGAAGTACATAAAATTGGGTTTCCATTTTTAAGCACAGCAGGAGAGTTTCGCTCGTAACAGACGGGCTCATTGACTCAGATTTTGCTCTCCTCTGATGCTATTTTTGGGTGTACTTAGTATGTATGTGGGGGTGGGGGCGATGAATCAGGCTACTGCAAAAATGTCTGATTTTTAGATAACTTGAAGTGGGGATACATTTCGGCACTGGCATTTAAGAACATTACAGCTATTAAAGCAAGGCATTAAAAACTGATGTAAAAATCTTTGACCCTCACCCTCCGCCACCCTGGAGCAGACATCAGTAACATGCTCGTTCTCATTCTGATTAACCAGGATGAAGCCAAATGATGCACACAGAACACATGCATTTTTATACAGTAATAAGGGGTGAATATCAATTTATTTCTCCTCTAAAGCTGATGCAGCAGCTACAGAAGCATTATAGATGTGTCCAGTGACCTTTGTTACCTCAGGTGAACTGCCTGGCACAGTTTGTTGCATCAGCCATCAGCAATGGCTGATTTATACATTTATAATTCATCCATTTATCTGTCTATGAACAGAACAGACTGTTGAATTATTCAAGTAAGTCTAGTCTTATTTATGCAGGCAATGCTCAAGTAAGATTGTCTTGATGAGTGTGAGTGTGCTTTTCCATGGCAGTGAGGATGGGTGTGTTCCACCTGCCAGAGCAGGGAGATGAGACGGCGGCAGCAGCAGAAGCAGAGAGGTGGCTGGAAGGGTTAATGGAGTCAGAGAGGGGCAGAATTGGCTGTAAATCTTATAGTCTAATCACCGGAGTGGAAGGCAATGAAGTTTGCACATGAACAACACTCACCAATACACACATACAGTACCTGTCTCTGGAAATATAATGAGGAGCTGAAGGTGTTCAGACTACTCCTGCATATATCGTGCTGTAATGAAGAACCCAGTCACCTTAAAGAATATATGATGGAGGAAGGTTGCACAATTTTTCCATGCATCTCATTTACTTGAGGTTTTAATTTAGCTGTGAGTTTGCTGGGAGGAAACGGCACCTAGACTAACTAACTATTTACTGAGACACCCCTCCGTCCATATAAATAAAGGTCTGCAGTTGCTGTTCTCCACAACCTACTGTGTATGTACCCAGTGCGTCCTGATTGATACATGAACAGGAACAGTACTTTCTACACATCACTGATATATTAGCATTACGACTAACAATGGATTTTTATTATTGCTTAATCTCCTGATTATTTTCTCGATTGACCAAACGATTTTTCAAATTTCCAAATTTTTAAAATTCTAAGGTACTTAAATTAGAAAGTGTTCAAAATTTTTATTTAAAAAATGACTATATCTTTCTATATATGCAAATCACCGTTATTTATTATATTACATTATGTGATTAAGTCGGCTAGTATTTTGTTGTCAGGTTTTAAAAAATGTTGTATAGTATTTACCATGCAAAGAAATAAATGTCCATTTTGATGCTGTGTTTTTTTTCAAATGTAATACCCTGGTGATGATTTTGCAGTTGTTCAAACATAACGTTTCAGCATTTTGAATAACATCAAGGAAGAAGAGTGTTGATGGTCTCTGCCACACCAGCTGAAATTCAAGCTGTAAACATTGATTTAGTGTCTGAACTGTGACCCCCCCATAATGACTAGCCAATCATACCACCTGGACATGTGATTCATCATGAAGGCCGTATTTCCTGTGGTTTGCTCAACCTCTGGTGAACAGTGTTTTGTGGTTACGCTGAAAAACTGAGCCCTCGTCATGTCTTCAATAGCATTGATAACAGCTTAGTGGCTAAATGGGCTGAAAATGTGTTCAGTAGTCAATTCACTGATCGCAGCTGAGCACACAGTTGGACAGGGGTGAGGAAGAGAAAGAGATTTAAAATGAAAGTATTTCATTTTGATTACACTTCTGGGGTGGTGAGATCATTTTGTGAAAAAAGAAAATCAAAACACACATATACACACACAACCAGAATATATTTATACCTTCAAGCTGAAAAATGAAACTGCGTATGAGCGTGTGTGAAATTTACTAGGTAAGGACATTAAACAATGAATGTCTCTTATGAAACATGAATCCATCCATCAATAGATTATTGATGGCAGATGGCTGTCTGTCTCACTTGTGATAAATCATGAAGTGAGATACTGGTGCGATTTCCGTTCAGTTCCATTCAGTCACACATTTGATGGCTGTGTGTTTGTATATTGTGTGTGTGTGTGTGTGTCTGTGGATAATTTACACTGATAACAATGCTCAACAGATGTGGCAACTGTTAATGAACCAGGGGGGAATCAGGCAGGCAGCTCTCGTTATTCATCTCTGTCTCTCTCCTGACTGTAGCCACACATTGTTAGCAGCCTCTCTTACATCACTGTTGGCAAATAACACTGGCAAAAAACTGGCACTGTCTGCCGACTCGTCACCGTCACTCGTTTTTGGGATGCATGCGATGTGCTCGAATGCAGCCAGTGTCCCTGGAAAGCGCAAAAATGATTTGCTGCAATGCATACAGTGAGGAAAAAGGATTTTTAAAAATGAGCTGCAAAGAAGAAACATGCTGTTGACTTGGGTGTGTTTATGTAAACAATGCATTCATTCAGTTAGTGTGAACATTTGCTTATTTTCATAGTCTCACATTCTGGTGCATTGCAGTTTTGGACAGTAACAAAAGTACATTTACTCAGGGACTGAATTTATCAATCTGAGGCATTTGTACTTCAGTGCAGCGTATAGCACAGTACATTTTATGCTACTTCATACTCGTAGACACACTTGTTGACTTACATTACTTTTTTTTTCAATTTTTGGAATGAAATGTCTGTCACTTCATAGTTAAATACTTTATAGTTATTAGTACCTCACATATTTATGGATGTTTTACAGACTTGATAATTAATGGAGGAAATAATTGTAAAATTAGTTGGTAATGAAAATATGCTGTACCAGTGTGGAACTCACTGGGTGCTCGAGACACGCGCTCACGCAACACATGCATACACAGATACACTCATGCAGGCCATCATCCTTTGCACCATTGACTCATGAGCCAGTCCATCCTTTGAGATGGCACTCCAAAATAGATTAAATTAGGAGAAGCGTGATATGAATCACTTTCACTTTCAAATCTGACTGAAAAAGACTCAACGTGTGTGTGTTTGTGTATGTGTGTGCATGCATTATACACCCCCAAACACTGTGGGTAGCTTTTGACTTCTGTGTTCAGTGCACTAACATCATAGCGGACATTTGATGTTGAGACTTTTTAGAGTGCATTATTACACTCTGCATTTTGAAGAGTCTGTTTAATGGCTGAAATCTCTTTGTTCGGGAGAACTTGAGGTCATCATCTTCAGACGGCATGTTTTCCAGAGGGTGACTCATGCAACAAGTGGATGTTAGTCATCGCGTAATTACTGCGACTCAGATGGAGGCAAAAACTAGATGCACTTGGGATGAATATGTTGGCATACTTGTGATTTTAATCAGTATAATTTTAATCACCCAGCTGCTGATTTATTTTCTTTTGTGCAAAAATATAAGTTGACTCTGCAGCTTTTTTTGCTTCTCTTCTCTTTTATTGTGGATCAGCAGGAGTCAAACTCACGCTGGTGACAGGCACAGAAGGGTCGAGAGTTCTGCTTTGACATTGAAGGATGTTGATAGCTGATGGTTCTTTTGTCCTTCCAACTATTGACCAAAGGCTGACCAAGTGATTCATTGTTTCATTTATGGTACAGATGAGTTTTTATGATGCTGTGCCTGAACGTTTTTGTGTTTGTCTCTAGACATCCTAGCTATGCTTCACATTGTGCATGCTGTCTTTAAAACAAATACATTGGCGGGAATAACACTTCCTGGTTCCATCGTTCACTTTTTACTGAGTAATTTTTCTACAGGACCGTAGAAATTGACTCCACTACACTTAAGTCAAATTTGGTTCCACAAGATTTGAGAATTTGAGAAGTTAAAACTGGGAGATACAATTATGTGGGTCTGCAAGTGTCTTGTTTTAGAAAGGAAGAAAAAAAAAGAAATGAGACAGCAGGGAGAGAGGCAGCTCTGGCACGTGAGAGAATGATAACGGACCCATCAGAACCCATCAGGACCCATCATGAAAATCAAGCTGTGACTTGATGATTACATCTCATTCTCTGAAAGCTTCCGCTCCTCTTTGATACTTCCTCTGCCATCGTGCATGTCACTGACAGTCCATCGCCTCGCTCCTGACGGCCTTTATGCATCTGTCTTTCACCCGTTTTCAGCTTCTATACGTTTTCTTTTTTTTTCATAGTTAGCGGAGGGATGGCTGACTGATTTCTCCATTATCCACTCTCCCGCCTGCCAGCCAGTCTGCCCGCCTGCTTTCTCCGAGTGGGTGCAATTAAAGTGCCAAGCTTGATCATGCCATCAAGTGGCAGTAATGTTTTTTCTACTTCGAAAATGAATTGAATTAAGATGAAATAAGAGCTGCAGGGAGAGTCAGAGGCACAGCTGGATGCTCTGTATGATGCAAGGACTCTGTACATGTGCATTTATATTTTGTGACCTTAAGCCTTTGTGCTAGATTATCAGTAAGCGTGTGTGTGTGTCTGTAATTAGAGGTGAGATGTTTCGTTCCAGCCCTAGCTAAATTAAAAGTTGTCAAGCATTCAGCTTCACTCGAATTACTGTTTGTCCAAATATGTGTGTACATGCACATATAAATGTGTGTGTTGGTGTTTGTGTATTGGGTGGAGGTTCACTTCTACCTCGGGAGGTGTTTTGTAATTAATGAAAAGCAGCTTTGCCACCTGCCGCCCTAATGTCACTGGGATCTGGAGAGGCGAGCCCCGAGGAGCACTATGAATATTTAATCACTGCATGAAAGAGGTGTGAAGTTACTTGTAGGCAACATCGCTGGACAAAGCTGATGGAAGAGACAGACAAACAGTTATGAAATATACAGTAGGGAAAAGGCGGATCCATTCCCCATTCTCACACACAGTTTAATGCAGATTTGTTCTTTTAACGTTTGTGTAAAACATGCAAAACTCAAGACCCTTCACAGTTTGTCAAGTTTTCTTAACATTCTTGTTACTCCCAGTGTCAACCATGCGTGTCCATTAAACAAACACTCATAAAATAGCTGTTTCACCGCATCACTAGTGGTTAAAAACTCTACAGGACACTTTTAAGTAAACATTAGCAGTCTGTACAGTCACCACAACCTGAACTCAGTCGACACTCAGTTGTTCTGCACATGTAGGGACATTTCAGTGGAGTCGATCATCCTGGTCAGGACTAATGTCACCTGTAATGTAGACAGACCTCTGTGGCCTGACCCACTGATCTGATCACTGATCTGATCAAGATAAAGTGGAAACATTTTCTAAAATACACCTTTCTTAGTTTATTTCAACCCTTTGTTCTTGGAAGTGTACTGCAAAACACTGTACATACAGTGTTTTAGTGTCATAAATCATCATCGTTACTATGTGATCTGTGTTCTTGATTTTTTTTTCCTATTTCCCTGCATATCTATAAGGCTGCAACAATTAATTGATTAGTTGATCCTCAGAAAACTCATTTGACTCAACTATTTTGATAATTGCTGATAGAGTTTGAAAAGCTTTTTAAATATGTGGCTATTAGTCAGACTAATCAAGGCATTTTATTAGGTTATCATAAATTATTATGGGCATTTTTCATTTTTGCACAATGTTTCATAAACCGACCTATTAATTTACAAAATAATGAGCTGATCAATCCATTAGAGAAAGTAATGTAAGAAGCAGCCTTGGTCATCTGAGGGCCATTTTAAAGTGAGATTCAAGAAGTTATTCTTTCTCAGCGTTTACTCTGTACAGGTCTGTATAGTGTGTTTCTGTGCTCATAGTTTTTAGAAAGCAGTGCATGATTTCGGGAAATATGTCTCAGTAGTTGTGAAAAACTGTAATAAATCTGAGCAACATATGCGTTGGCAGATACTCTTTGGAGAAGTCTGTGATGATGCTGGACCAATATAAATAAGAATGCTTCTCTGAGAGAAACAAGAGTGAGGGCAGAGAGGAGAGAGGATGAGGCATTTTCAATTCTGCCGTGCTTACAGTGGCAGTGTTTTACTTTACAGTGTGACACGTGCTGTATACTGCATGTGTGTTCATGTATTCATGCCCGAGCGCCAGAGGAGGGGAACTAAAGGCTCATGGCTGGAGTCCGAGCCAACAGCTTGCCCCACAGCTTGCTCTGTCCTGTGATTCAGCCCCAGACGATTATTCACCGCCGCACATGGCCACAGCGACCACACACAACCGTAAACTGTTACAGTGCCATTTGATTTGTATCATGCCAGTGTGTGAAAAGAGCTTCAGAGAGGTCAAGGCTTCCCCCCACAGCCTTCAGTTGAATAATGGATCTGTGATACCGCATCACAAAATGCTGCGTGAGTGTGTTTGTGCGTATTTACTGCCTTGGGGCGCATTTGGATCACAGCAAGTGCGAACCCGTTGCTACAGGTTACAGGTAAAAGATCAAATACAAACTGGTGGCTTTTTCCAAGGAGAAGCTTTAATCTGAATCCAGAGGGATGCAAAAAGAGCAAAGCGATCCAGGGAAATTGTTAACTGTTAGAACAAACCCCTCAGTGTCAAATTCAAGGGCTTTGTACTCCTTGGAGCACAATTCTCGAAAGTCAGCCAGGTGAAAAGTAAATGAGCACAATGCTACAAGATGTTCTACCTGGATTGTATGCTTGCATGTACAGATAACCTATGCTATATGCTATATAGAATAAGAATAATAAAAAAAAAAGATCAAGGACCTGTTTCTGGTAGAACCTAGTGCTGTAGTCTCATAGAAATGAATGAGGAAGTCTTTGTTTTTTTTGTTTTTTTTCCAGCAGCAGCAGTGCAGATGTCGTTGTGAAAGGGCCCTAAGGCCCACTGCTCTTTCAATTAGTCTCTGTTTTCAACTTCGGCAGGTCACTCAAGTGAGAAAGTCAATAACAAGAACGTTCCGGCTATTACACTGACGGTCGGAGGTGTTCTGGGGAAGCAGACTTTGCTTTTTCAGTCAGCGCTGTGACTGATGAGGACAAAACGTTCCTTTTTAGCCCTGTGAATCCTCCTAGAATCCCCTGGAGTTACATTTATGTCATTTAATATTGTAGTGGTATGGCAATAAACAAAACCATTAAAACCAAAGAAATCCAGAAAATAAAATAAGAAAAAGCCACTATATTGAGTATTTTATTAAATATATTGTCATTGATTTGATTTGATTGTTTCTCAGCTTTTCATCGAGCGGACAGGCAATTATCATCAGTTGAAATCATTGTTAACACATGAGCTGGGGTCAGCAAGTAAAGGCTGTCAATGAATGAATCCCATAGTGTGTGTATAGGCTACATTGTGTGTGTGTGTGTGTGTGTGTGTGTGCGTGTGTGTGTGTGTCTGGTGTGATTTATTGTGCTATCTCTGTCGCCAGGAGAATATCCAGTGCATCTTAATTGAAAG
>JAOXYL010000045.1:10009337-10038606 GCA_028564955.1 Terapon puta
GACGGAGGCAGCTGGAGTAGGCTTTTGCTCTGTGGTGTATTCACTGGGGGTTAATTGGCTCAAAGTCAGTTTACAGAACAGCCTGTAGCCTACAAACAGTGAGAGAGAGTTATTTCCCCCCCCCTGTAATTGCCATTCTTTATTGTCACCACTGGAAGGTGGGGGGTGGGGGGGGGGGTGGGTTGCCCCAGGGGACGATCAGGACATCGTGCCTGCATCAAAGCTGACACGTCTCAGAGGGAGAAAGAAGAAGAGAGAGAGCCCAGTAGAAAATGCTGAAAAAAATCAAGAGAGTGTGTGTGAGAGAGAGAGAGAGAGAGAGAGAGAGAAAAAAAAGTGGGGGACGCAATCAACCTTCACAGGTTTGCTCAAGGGAGGGAATTAAATGTGATTGCTGTTGGAGCCAAATTGCGATGAGAAACAGTGTGGCATGATGGGGGGGGGCAAAAAATAAAGGACTTCATTAGCCTTTCTTCCACTGAAGTTTGGACAGTGGGACGAATAGCATCGACCTCAGGTGATTCACGTTTAATATCATGACCCAGACTGAGCTGAACAACAGACAAGATGAGAAAAATGATAAACTCAATATTTGCCATAACCTTAAATCCTCACTAATCAATAGTTTTATATTAACAGTGGATCAAATTACTGTTAGGGGAAACAAAAGGGTGGCTGCTTGTCGTGAGGAACCCACAGAGAATAATCACTTCATTTTTTTTTTCTCTCAGGTCTAGAGTGTTTTGGCATCTCACTGTTTTCAATCTGGTTTGGTTCACTTCTGTCACTCTAATCAGCTTTGTTCTCAGCAAATAAACCATAATAGACAATATTGGCTATGATCTGAGAGCATAGTAAAGCATTTAGCAGCTAAAGAGACCGATGTTTCCAAAGACTAAAAACAGAAATTATTGGACTTGCCTTAATCAGGTGGAAATAAACATTTCTCCCAATTAATTAGTTAATTTCAATGTCTCTGTTTTCTGGTACATGGTAAAAGTAAAGGTTTGACAACACATTTATGGTTTTAATATGTCAGTGTTGTGTTTATAATTGATTCTCAGCCACAAATTGGTAAAAATCAATCAATGCAGCTTTAATTTAAGATCTCTTTCAGTGCTGACAGTGAACTGTTCAATGGCCTCGATCTCATTTCCATATTTCAGACTTTCACTGAATTAAAACTGAAGTAAATTGAAAGGAGGGTTTCACAATGAGACAGTCCAACAGGATTGTGACTGGGCAAATAGAGGACTTATTAAAAAAGAGATAGAAATGTCTTTCCCTGTTCGGTGACTGCCTTCGTCCCCTTTCCCCTGTAGATCTGGGACACAGCTGGACAGGAGCGGTTCCGCAGTGTCACTCATGCCTACTACCGTGACGCGCATGGTGAGGCACACACACACACACACGCGCACACACACACACACACACACACACACACACACACACATGTAACCACTTTATATAACTGTATACAGTTTTGTTTTGCTGTATACAGATTATTTATGTCAACTAAACTTCTATTCAAACACTTGAAGTTGAAATAATTTTTTGAGTGGATTCTTGTTTTGACCCACTGTTTTGCTAAAAAAGTAAGATGTTATGTCAGCTGTAATTCACAGCCATGTTAGTGAAGGTGTGGGTCATATTGTTCCTCCCTTGGTGCAGTATAATAAGGCACTGAGGTTTTGTAAGTGCTCCGCCAGGATGGAAGGACATCACATTCAGGATACACAAACCCTTTGATGATCAGTAATCAGTCATCACAGATGGGTGTGTGTTTGTCGGTCTGCATGTGTGTACGTCTGTTTTTTATTCATGATGATGTCATTATGAGCCGTGTGAGTTCATTTAGAGAGCTCTTGGTGGCATCACTCCATTGTTTTCTCACAAAGGAGTAATCAAGGCAGAGCCGCTTTTAGTACATTGCCTGAATTAAATCCACATAATCTGCCGAATGAGGCAGAAAACCTGGACCCTTAGCAATAAAACAAACATATTAAGGTCTGATTAGTCATCTTTGATCTTTTCTTCTAGCCATGTAGGTGAGTATATAGGAGAAAGCTAAGTAAGTCACACATATATTTGCTGTTATCAACAGTTATCATGGTCGGTGTGTATCAGCCAAGACTCTAAAACTATCATACAGGACCAGGTGTTATTCCCAGATCACACACACTGCTAAACAACATAAACAGTAAGTGATTCAGTGAATAATGGCTTGATATGAAATTAAATGTGCCCAGAAGGACTGGAGAATTTTTACCTTTACTCACACAGCAGCCTTCCAAGCAAGACTGACTTTTCTCTGCGGGGGCTAACGTTGGCTCCGCTCCTTTATTGGTACTTGATATTCACATAATGTCGCGGTGTGTGTTTGTCATTTTGTCCGCCTCATACGTATGGAGAATGCATCACCTCTTTTGGTCTTTTAATCTCCGGGCAGTCAGGGATCCCTGCGCGATCAAAGGGAAGTTTTACCGTCTGGCTCTGTGTCTGTATAATCTATTTAAGGTTACACAACTTAAGCAGAGGCAGGTTGTGTGTGTGTGTGTGTGTGTGTGTGTGTGTGTGTGGGGGCGTGTGACCAACAACATCCATGGATGATTTAATGACTGTGAATTATCTGTGTCTGTGTATTATCCTCATTATGCATGTCATGCTGCAGCATTTAGCCTGCGTAATGACAGCAGGATTTATTTGTCTCAGTCTCTTGGAGGAGAAAGACCCCAGAGGACTTTTAGTGGGTTCAGTTTCAGGCGCATCGCCCGGGAACGAACCGCCTTCTGAAAGACCGCATAGCACATCTTTGGAGGGTGTCCTTAGACAACTTAGTGTCAGGATTTCCAATTACTTTTCCATTAGCACCATGAAGCATATCCCAGGATAAGTTCAATACCACAGAGCGCAGCGTTACATCAAGGATCTCGACAAATCATCAGAGACGCGACCTTTTCGAATGCTGATCACCTTCTCACCTGTCTGTTGCATAAGCGTGAGTGAGAAAATGGTTCAAAATAGCCTCTGGTATTTCATTTAAAACACTTAGGATCTGAAACTTTGTTGGAAGACCTTTGTTGGCAGGGTTTTTGAGAGATGACAGACTCAAGTAAATGAATGTCTTTTGTGCTTGTGACAGTACAAAGTGATCCACTCATCACTTGAACACCCATGTAGATGCCGAGCCTATAAATGTTGCTGACTGTGATTCACTGTGAGTTTGTCTCACCTGAACAAACTCCTGCTTCAGCAACACACTGTCAGCGGGCGTTTGAAGCCTCTGAAGTGGTGTGCAAAATGGTCCGTGACTGCAGATTTCCCCCAACTTTCAGCGTTTTGTTCAAACAAAAGCACGCTCATTTGATCTGCGTAAACTCCAGACTGTCAGTCTCTGTGCGCTTCTCGTGAAAACTCTGAAAACCAACTCAAGCTTCTCTCTGCAAATAGTACTTCTCTTCCTCCCTCGTCTCCCCGCAGTGAACTGATCGTGCAACACAAGCAGTGGTTGCAGGTTTAAGGGTAAGCCCGGATGACTTTTGCCCGTGTTAAGCTGCACTGTACATCTGTCAACATCAAAGCATCTTTGTGAAATGCCAGCCGACCTTGGGCAAAGCAGCACCTTGAATTGTAAATGAATCTTTTAACTGCTGTGTGGCAGGGGCAGAGGAGGGTAAAGATAAACCAATTAGCAACAGAACAATAGTTTTCTCTTTGTCATGGATAGTAATGCTCATTTTTGTGTAGATTTAGCTTTATGCTATATGCATTTAAAGGTCCAATACCTGATATTTTTATGTCCCATAGCTCTTGACTTTTAATGACCATGAAGAAGCTGCAGTGGTGTGTTTCTTATCAGAACCTCACAAAGTACATTGTCTTCTGATTTTATCATATTTAAAGTAGCTTTCATTAATAATTTTATAAACCCACTGTATCCATGGCAATGTGAAAATTATGTGACTATGTGAAAGAGTTGCTTACAGTGAAGAACCTGCAGAGAATTTCCACCTGAATTTGTAGCTTCTTCTGTGTTACAAAGCTTTATGGTAAGTTTCAGGTCACTGAACAGCGACATTGTTGTTTTGATTCGCTCTCTCCACTGTTGTAGCATCTTTTTTGGTCACAGCAATGCTACCTGCTTTGCACAAAACAGCAGAACAACACTGTTAGTGACAGGCTGGTGAGCACATTAGAGCATTTAGCAGCATATGTCTACAGGTAGTCTGTATACACATGACTTTAAGTTGATATTTAGTTCATCAATATTTCATTTTCACGCCTATATCAACTATCATTATTGACTTATTAACTAGGACTAACAGCTCCACATTAGTACACCAATGGTTAATCTGTCTTGGTCTTTCATTAAAGTGGTCAGAGAAAACAAGAAAACCTCCTGTCAAAGTAAATAATTTAAGTAAATGCACAATGTTGCTGAACTGCAGCAGTCTCCAAACATTTTGCCCAAATTAGAGGCACTGATGCACAAGCCGGAGTTTTTGTCTGTTGGAAATTACCGTTTCTTCATAGCAAATGATGATAATGTGAGGCCAGGAAGCTGTACTATGTTTAACGCCAGCGGCCACTAATCAAAATCTGCTCAGGGTCCCAAAAAGACACAGGTTACTGTTTTACGGTCTATTACGTTTATATTTATATGTAACAAGGTTGATGTTTAAACCAATGACAGAGACATTATGACAGGATTTGAAGACCGCGCAAGCTTGCCAGAAGTACTTTTATGACCTTAAACACACACACACACACATCTCCATGATGCCAAGGGGAAATACGATAAATGGGGGGGTAATTGTCACTGCCATAAGTTTTTGTGGCCATAGAAGAGCTGCAGGCGGAGAAAATCCAGAGCTAAAGTGCGAGTGGATTCACAGAGAGGACGAGTGTGGGAGGGTGCAGGGACTCTGCGACTTAGGAAAGGCAGAGAGAGAGAGAGACATGAAGGGAGAATTATTTTAGATGTCGGTGAATATGCACTGTATCTGCTGCGTGGGAGAAAAGGTGTAGACAGCCATCAGATATTTTTCAGCTCATTTTTTTGTGTGTGAATATTCTGTAATTATTTAATTTCAGTTCTCAGGATGTTTATGTCCTTATCTTGGTCTATCTTGTTTGTGTGCACCGTGATGAAACAAAACAGAAAAAAAAAAGAAATGGAAATTACAGGTTTGCTCAGAGTGGTTTGGTTGGTTAAAAATATCTGCAAAACGTGCATTCAGTTTCCTCACTTCAGAAAGACATAACGTGATGGTGGGCGGTTTGTTTTTCCACAATATGTCTTTTCACACAGTAATTTTGCACAGCTAGTTGTTTTTTCCCATCGCAGATTGACGGAGAGATCTGGGCCTGGTTATAGATATGAGACTTCCTTCTTTTTCTCAGCTCAAATTGAACTTAATTCCCATGCCCCTGTGGTCATTTTTCTTTCACTTGACTTTGATTTGTTTGTTTTCTCCTCTCTTGAGGAAACAAGTCATTTGCAAGCCGCTTTGGCCAGGAGCACCTAATTTCTGGAGCAATTGATGACATCTGGGGAAAGGCATGCATACATACATCCATACATAATCCATCTATAAATAATAATATAAATCCAATTATTTGTACCCCCTTATAATGTTTTGAATCACTGTAAAATATTTTTTGCTCAATTCATGCATCAATATTACTATTTTATAGTAGGTGTAATACCGTCCACTTTACATTTCTATTGGTTCTACCCATGACTGTTGGTCAAACGTGTTTTAAATTGCTAGAAAAAGCACATAAATGAGGTATTTAGGCTCATCAGTCATGCTCACCCACAGCATCAAGCTCAAGCAGCATGCATAGTTAAAGCCAACAGATTAGTGTTGTATGATAACTGCAAATGTTAAAGATCATAAACTTTTTCATATTTTAAAAGACTATAAAAACATATCTCTGCATCTAGGTCTATATGAATAATTTGTCATAATAAAGGGAACACTTGTGAATTGCAGTTATTTCTGCTAAAGGTGGCCCAACCAGTTAGGTTTAGGGGGCAATCACTTTTTCACACAGGGCCATGCAGGTTTGCATTGGATTAGCTTTTGACTTTTTCTGAAATATCAACCTGGCATGTATTCATTTTTAATGGAAAATCATACAAAACAACCAAAGTTTGAATCAAAGTGAAACAGATTCATATGAAATAGAAACAAACTGCAAAGTGCAAACTGTAAGACTACTAAAAAACAGAAACAGAAAAATACAAAATATGACTATATTTTTACATGATTAGTGTCGTGCTTTATGTTTTGTTGTTACGGAGTGACCTCAGAGTCCTCTAACTGGGGAACTCTGGATAGGTTGGGGGACTCTTAAGAGGTTAATTTGTGAAAAAAACATTATTTTACTGTGTCTGGAAACCTCTCCTAAACTCTAAAAAAAAAGCTTGCTTGCTTGATGTAGTAACCTTGTAAATATGTTCTGCTTTATAATGCATGTCATGAAAAGCTCCAAAGCTCAAAATGAAAATGAAATTCTGAGAAGATTAAATCCAGGAGGGATCAGAGAAAGTAAGAACAAATTAAAACTTGATGTAAAAGAAATCATAGACGTGAGACGGAGAATGCGTTTGTGTGATAATGTGTGAATGTCACACACTCATCGTAAAGTTTCCTCAAATTCCCTTTTGCCGTCCTTCCATCTTTTTGTTTTTTATCTTTCCTCCTCATTGTTTGTCATTGTTTTCTCCTCTTAAAGCGTCTCGTTTATTTTAGGTTCCTTCCCTTCGTTGTCATATTGCTTTTCATTTCAGCTACTGGTGTTCCTCTTCCCATCAAGTCCTCTTTAATTCTGTGCTCGCAATCTTTGCTCATCTCGTCCTTGAAAACCTCAATTTCACTGTCCCATTTGCCAGTAAATCTTGCGTATAATGAGACTTTTTGATTGAGTCCATTGTTTCCAGTGCTCAAAAGAAAACAACAGAGGTTCTGTATATTTGACAAAAACTGCCAGCGACTGATTTGGTTAACTCGTTTCTTCACAAATAACAACTGGGGCTGACCTTTGCGGATGCTGGAACATTATTAATAGAAAACAGCTTTTGGGGAGGATGTTTAATAGATTCTGGCAGAAAGGCAAGCACGGTCCTGCACACGCACTGTCACAGCACTTTACGGTCTTCTGTGTCCCGACTTCAACCGCTGAGTGATAACAGATAGCAAAAGAGTGAAGAAACACCTTCAGGACAAGTCTAGCAGAACTCGGTTTTATTACACAGCTGTCAGTCTGTATCATTCTCATCTCTCCTGGGCCGCCTCCCCCTCAGCTGCACAGCCCTTCACTGTTTCCCAAATACCTGAACTCCCTGGGCGAGCTGCTCCATAAAGACAGAAAGCAGGATGAGGAAACGCTGTCAGCTTAAAAGGCTTCCACACTTATATTTTCTCGTGTCATTTATGCTGTTAAACTGAACACTTGCTTAAATCAAATGTATACTGTTAAATTCATGTATTTGTTAGCCAGATTAAGAAAGTAGTCAGATTAGTGTCCTACCTAAGCGACTTTAACAGTTAATTATATTATAAATACTGTAAGAGCAAGCATAAAAATAAACAAAAGGGAGATGAAAACACTGTTGGTCATTTATGAAATATTTCAAATAATATCTGATGTATTCTCATAGTGTAATCATGTAGTGCTTCTTCCAGTGTTTTGTCTATTTCAGTGGACATTGGGGTAAAGAAATGAACAAGGCATGGCTCATGAAAAATAAACCTTCATTGTCCAAACAAGTTCATTGACCCTTGAATTAGCAACTACTTGCTACATGGGGATTGTGGTCACTGTAGACTATACAAATGCATTCACTTGGTCCTTATGATTATCTTGGTATTCAGATAAATCCATGTGAGAGCACTGAGTTGTTGGATATATACCCCCAAAAAAAACAAAAAAACAACCGGTAATGACTAATTCAGTGTCTTGCTTGAGATCCCTCGAGCAAAGTGAGACACTCACCGTCTCTACAAATGAAGGATTCACAGAGTTTGACTTCTGTCAGAGCTGCCATGGTGACAGAAGTGCTACTGGCTGACGAAAAACATACCAACGCTCAATTTGTAACATTTGTTCAAGGTTGAGCTTTATCCAATATAAACCGATGTCCCAGCTCAGCTATTTGGCTGAACCATGTTTTGCAGCAACTTCTTTTAAAACTGACAAATAGGACACTTTCTACAGTAAATGGTAAATTCAAGTCTCAACTCTGGTCTGGCCGGTCTTGCCAATTGTGATGCAGGACTTTTTCAGGCCAAGAGAGAGAGAGAGAGAGAGAGCTTAAATTAATCAGTCTTGTGCCCAGAGTGAAAATGAACTCTTTCATAATTTAATTTGAAAGAGAGTTGAGACATCAAGGTGGCGAAAGATTGAATTAAACACTTGCTGAGAATTATCTCCACTAAACCATTTTACAATCTAAAATGATTAGCAGTCATGAACTTTGAAGTGATACACTTAAACTTACATTTATTCTTGCTTTCTTTCAGCTTTGCTTTTGCTGTATGACGTCACCAACAAAACATCCTTTGACAACATACAGGTAGGTTACATTTTTGTCGCTCTTAATTTGATGATTTTGTTGATGAGCCGATGAGCCTTTGAATGTATTGTGTTGGATGTGACAGCCTTTTTCATTTTCATTCCCTCACTTCTTTTTCATAATGCACATTGTTTCCCTCTCATAAGCGAATGTCACGCCTGACGTACTAATTTGAAACAATTCATTTGATTGAACTTTATCTTGGCCCATCAGATTCATTTTGTACATCTAAAGGCTGCTGGTGAGATCACGGCCATGAGTGTTGTCACAAAAGGCTCCGTAACATCTGGCACGTCGGCAGATGAACGGATGATACGGCTTTGTAATGACAAAACACGGAGGTTCATGTCAGCGCAATTTCTGGCAGAATCATCAAAGTCAGTGCCTGTCACAGATGGTCGGACAAGCAGAGAGTGATCTGACGTTTCTCTCTCACTGTCGAATGGGGACCAAAGGAAAAAGGGTAGAGAAAATACAGCAGGACAAACGGGGACACAGTGAAGCAGGGGAGACTGAATGTGATTTAACGAGGGGTTGCATGATCGGTTTTTAGTCAAAACTGTCCTTTGCCTGAACCACAGGGACTATTCCACTGTTCATTTATCTTGCAAACCTCCAGTCTCTGCTTTCATCCCTCTCTCTCCACAACAAAGGTGCAAATATATGAAATAACTGTGGCATTTCTCAGCATTCATTTAATCTGTTTTAGACGGTGACCAAAGACAGTCGATGGTTCGTAACTCTGAAGCTGAACCTCTTCTGCTCTTCTGTTTATGCTCCTGGCACTTAACCTCCAAATGTGTCAAACTGAAAAGAAATGGCTTTTATTAAGCAATTTAGTGGAGTGAGGTTAATTTTATTAGTCCCTTCGGGGAAATGTGTCCTCTGCGTTCGACCCATCAGATTACCATGATGAGGTGGGTGGCCACACTTCAGCACCCGGCTCCCGTGTCTCCGTCGACAGCAGTAACTGCATGTTCTTGGCGTGTGGGAGGAAACCATCATGGGGAGAACATGCAAACTCAACATGCAAAGGTTCCGGTCAGTCGCTTCGCTCAGCGCCGACCACTGAGGCACTTTGGCGCCTGTCCTGCACGTTGGCACAGGCTGTGAAACGCTGGGGCTGCGTGCACTCTGGCAACAGGGGAACTGAAAACAGATTAGTTGGTGAAACTGATGAGACCTGAGCACTCAAGCTAAGGAAACCATTCATTAGGGCAGAGGATTTTCTTTCCTCCATGAGCAGATGGATGCGCAGCTTCAGAAAGTAAACGCCAACATGGAAGATGCTTGCATAGAAACTTTGCCGTATGAGCATATAGTTTTATTTCATACAAAAAAAGCACCAGTTGGTGCAGTTTACAAATCAAATGCCAGTGTGCTCCTGGGCTCCCAGACATATTTCATTTATTGATTCAGCTAATTAAAAATGAATGAAAATTCAATACTGGAGGGCCAACTTGACACAAGGAATTTCATATTATATATTTCATTGTTGTCATATAGTTTTGTGCATATACACAAAAATACATTGCAGTATGCTTTCCGGCTTCTGTTCTGTTTTATTCTGATTAAGTGAGTTGTTTTGAGATGAGTTTGGCGCTGAAATTTGTCCCTCAAGAGGCTTTCACTTGACGCTTGATTTAATATTTGTGTCCATAAAAATTCTAAAGTGAACCGTGAAAGTGTAGAAACAAACAAAGAACAAGTAATTTTAGCTGGAACTAGGAGAAGAATCCAAATAAATATCAGCAACACAGGGAGTGTGGATTTGAAAGGATAAAGAGGAAGTCAAACTGTGAGTACATTCTTCTAATCGATAAAACAAATAATTCATATCTTAATCAATAATGAAAATAATGCTTTTTTGCAGTCCTGATGTATTGAAAGGGGAAATATATATTTTTGGTTGGAAAAACAGCTGAATACACTGTAGAGTTTGTAAAAGTCAATAGCAGTTAGGACCGCAAAATGGCAACTTTTCAGAAACCTCTATCTGCTCCATTACCCTCCCTCGTACTGCACTGCTGTCGGAGAGACTGAAGGTCGTGCCAGCTGGTGTCACTATGTCATCATACCTGCTGTTTCCCTCTGTGCAGTAAATCTACTCTGCAACAGGAGGGGTGGCAATTTTCAACTGCTTTAATTGACACTGGCCGTCGGGGGGGAAAAAAGGATGGCTTTCAGCGCAGCAAAGAGGCGGTTAAAGGAAAGGATACAGTGTTTGTCACCTGTCGCTGTCAGAGAAATATGACATGCCCATCTGCCCCGAGAGATCGTTAAAGCAGAAAAAGGAACGTTTTTAGCTCCAGATGTGAACAGCGGCTCAAGGAGAGTGGGAGGAGGAAGGGCTTTGTGTGAGAGCAGGAAGGAGGAGGCACTGACAGAGAGGGAGGACGAGTAGCTGTCACCGTCTGAGTCTTGCTGCAGAGGACCTGCCGTCTTTGTCTTGTCTTTTCATGCTCCAACACACCCCTTTGTTTTTTTTTTGTCCAGAAGCCCCCACCTCAGCTGGGAGGACGTTGCACTTTTACACAAACAGTCCTCCAATATATGTGCTTTCACTGTAGACTGTATCTATTGCATGAGGAGCACTTTAAGAGTGTTCTTAATGTCAAAGTTTGTCATCAGTGCAGATCAATTAACCTCAATTAATCATCTATTTAATTATATCGTTGTCTAAATGTGGCAAATGATTTCTAGCTGAACAACAATTCAAAACCAAAAGATTTTCAATTAATAACAGAAATAACAGAAAAAAACTCTGGAACTATTGAATTTTCTGCATTTTTGCTTAAATTACTAAATGGTTAATTGTAAAAGTCAGTTGGTGATCCAGTTCTTGCTGAATTGAATTTTAACTGACTGGTCATGACAACAGGGACCCAGTGTTATACAATCTGTGTTATCTCTCCAAACTCAGGGTGCTCCAGTCCTGAGATTACTTTGTCTGCGTTTTTACATCATATTTATAGCTTTTGTTACATGGCAAAGTCTTGGGCTACTGGCAGGATATTAGTAAAAGTATCTTCCACCTAACACGCCTGCAGCTTTTTGAGCCTCTTTCTCTGTGCTGCAACTTTTAAGGATGTTCCTCTTGTGTGTCCCCGGTGAGTTGGCTCAGTTTCCCTGGCCTGAGGGAGAGAACAGACTTGACTTACCTGTGCTCTCAGGACCGCATGATGCAAGGTCATCTCAAAACTTCTCAAGTTGTTACAAAGTCCAAAACTACACATGAAACCGTGTGGCCTCACTTGTTTCTGCACGGTGCAGCTCGGCATCACCACATCTCTCCGGTAGGTCGCATCAGTGGCTAATTACAATTCGCACTCACCCCGCTCCTTGTATGACGTCAGTTCTGACCTCCAGTGATGCTCATCGATTACATTTTAAGGTATCACAGGAGGAAAAGCACAGGTGCAGAAAATATGATTGTTTAAATACCACTTAGCTACTTCAGTTTCAGTCTTGACTTACTGGGACTCTCGTTAATGTTATCACCATAGTTACCTGTGTTTTTCTACTATGACAAGTGAAAATATCTCATCACATGACTTTCTATTTCTACGATCCTTACAATCCTTACTTTTTTTCCATATCTAATTTTTCACAGCTTGACGACAAATTCGGCTCAAGTTTGTTATTTCCTTCCTCATCTCCAAATCCCTCTGCCGCTCTTGCATTCAGTCAGTGTCTACAGCGAGGAGATACGCTGGCGGCGAGCGACCGATGCCTGCTGGCACACCGCTGCCTAACGAGCACTAACTCATGTTAATGAACGCTAATGGTGATGAATGCCACTGCGAAAGGTGGGGGAGGAATGAGACAGGGCAAATGGTTCTCTCCTCCTCTGCCCTCGGCACCACTCCTCTCCGCGGTGTATTATTGTCTCCCCAGCTAGGAGACATTTAGGCAAGCAAAGCATTAACGTCATACCAGCTGTCCGTCATCTGAGGGAGAGAGACTTTAACACTTAAGACAGGAGAGAGAGTCTGTCAAAACAATTCATCTTATCCTCTGACATGCCACATCTAAAATATCAGCCGCTTTCATTGGGATAGTATAATTAAGTTTTAAGTGGTCTGAAAACAGAGATGTCTTTTTTTTTCTTTTTTTTTTTTAATCCACAGATGCGTATGAATCATTTTCTCCGTTGTGCGCTGCATTTGGAGCTCCCGCTTACATCAGAGGCTGTTAGAGATACTCAGGTGCTTCGTGTAGTCCGCTGAGGACTGCGCATAAATCAATCTTTTGTTTATGTAATACACAGCGGCAAGTATTTGTCGTGGTAAGCCGTTGTAGCAGAAATACACGAGCCATTTAGTAACGTGATGAATGTCTTCTTGTCAGAAGTATTGCTTTAGGGAGACTATAAGAGTCCATTTAGGCCTCTGCTGCAAATCATTTGTCTGGGTTACTGTGTTAAAAAGCAGCCTGGTTCCTGTGGTGCTATCAAGTCCAAGCTGGAAACGCTTGCCGTTGATGGGAATCAGAAGGATTGTCGAACCAAAACGATTCAGTGCCCTCTGTCTGTCAATTAACCTGCAGTTCCAGTAACGCAAAATACAGAAAGGGCAGCAGACTGCTCTGGTGATTAGAGAGACTGCCTGTCAGCTTCAGGCTCTGAGTCTTACCTGCAACTGTCCTCACCAGAAAAACATCCGCATTGGTTATTTGTTCAGATTGGTCAAGGTTTACCTCACATTTCAGCTTATAATGAATGATTTTCTGTCAGAGGGAAATGTGGAAGTAGTGTGGTATTGTTAAACTGCCCCAGAACCTCCACAGAAAGGTCTGGACAGATTGGTCAAACTGCTTCCTGTGACAACACAGCAACCTCAAACTACAGTATGTGACCTCAACAACATTGCATAACAATTTTTGGTACTTTGAAGCAGATCATCAAGCTGTAAATACAAGATTGATTATGAGGTTGATCTCTACCAACTCCAGAAAGTTATATGTGGCTCTTAAGATGCTAAATTCCCCACTATGTTCAACACCTAATTGTTGCTGCCCACTGTGGGTGAACTGCCACCGATGGGCATGATGAGAATGACAGTTGCATATTACGATAACAATTCGTTGGCAGGTACTAAATTGCTTCATAGAGCAGAAAGGATCCAGTCGTTCCACCTCAGATTAAACAGTCACAACGGTCATTGGTAATAATATTTTATGGATCGTAGCAGCTTTAGCCATAGTGCTGTTCAAAGGAGTCATTTTGCACAGATTTTTTTTGCAAAGTACTGACAAACTGCGTCTTGTCAGGTCAGAAAGCGTTCATGTGGGACACCAGCTCCAGTTTGCTGTTTTGAAGCTAGACCGGCACTTTTGATTGCAAAGAAAAAAAATCCCCACAGCATTCTCATAACATTAGAATTGATCAGCAGTCGGGCACTGATCCAAGTAAGCGGTCTCATAAGACACAAAACTCTGTTTCATATTGACTGTGCCGATCAATAGCTCTAACCGGGATTAGAAGACATTCTCCGTACATATGATAAAATGTTTCTTATTGAGCACTCCTGCTCTGATGCTGATTGTTAAATGATGTATTACCTTGTAGCTGCACTCGTTCTTACATGTGTGTTTGCACGTGCTGATGCCCTTATTGCTTGATCACGCTGGGGGGGGGGTCTGTGTTGTAGAAACCCAATAAGAGGAACGAGAGAGATGAGACCTTCATCTGTGTGCGCCTTCATTCATCTCCCTCCGCCTGTCCCTGGGGCTTGGTCTGGCCTCAAATGAAATGGCCGCCTGCCTACCTCATAGCTGTTAAATGTCATGGCACCACCGCACCAGATGGTGATGAGAGAAACTGTCAGTAAATAATGCAGTGATATGAATTTAAATACCATTCATTTATATATTGTCGGAGACTCTGGCATTTTAGAAGTGCACAAGTGTCGTATGAAGAAGCACTTCACGGATTGTTCTGCACCGACGGTGTCTATACTACTTAGTGAGGGCGCGACATGCAGTAATCCTCAATCATTACCTTGTCACTCACACATCACCTGTAATTTGGTCGCCCGCATGGAACATTATTAGCATGTCAGCTTCATTGCTCCAGTAGATTATTCCCTGCCCTTGACTATAGCCGTAGATGACGCAGCCAGTGGAGCGTAGTGCAGCTCAGCGGAAGCAAACCATCGGAGGGAAAATGATCCACCAGCGTTCAGCTGCTTCCTGTGGACATTTCCATTTGCTTTGATGTCAGCTGCAAACTGACAAAACAGATGGGACGCTTATGTGTGCACAAACACAGCAAGATGAATGAAGAAGAAGCTGACTGCTCTTTTGTTGTTTTTGGAGCAATTCAATTTCCCAGAAGGACTAAAAAATAACTGAAATGTCTTTAGTGGATGGATACGTGTCAGAAGTGTTCAGCTGATTCTGTGGGAATAACTTCAGAGTCGTTAAAAGTTCAGTCTCTTCCTTTCTTCATCCTTGTTGTGTGATTTTATGTTTTTATAGCTGGAAAAAAGAAGGCTCCTCTTTGTTGTGGAGGGCCTGGAAAAAGGACGGCCGTCACCCCTCCATCGTTTTGTTGCTCTTTGTTACATAATGTCTCTTTACCTCGAGATCACCAGAAAAGTGCATTTTATGTTCCCTCTGAGTTTGTTGCAGCTGCTGAAGGAAGCTCTTTACTTGTGAGGGGGCTGACAGAGGTCAAAGTCATTCAGATGGTCTCAGAAGGAAAAAGCAAAGCACCATGAACTATTTAGAAAAATCAAAGATGGCTTATACTGAAGTGCTTAACCGCCCCTTCAGCTATTTGAATGGCAAGTCTATAACTTCATTATGTCACCACTAACCAAGAAGGACAGGCATGTATTGGTTTTTGAGTTTGCTCCCCTTAGCCTTAAAACATTTAATGTTAATTGTGTATGAAAAGAGGGAATATTAAAGACTAGAAGGTTTGGAATCTAGTTATGAGGCCAGTTTGTACCCAAGGATGTCCTGAAACAACATTTTGATGTATAGTCCACAAAAAGAAATATGCTATATAAAAAATCTTTTCCAAAACAAACAAACAAACTTGAAAGATTTTCTTGTGGGGTAAGGGTCTGTCTCACTGCCAAGAAAAGAGAATGAAGAATAACTTTCTGCCTCAGGAAAAAAAACATTTGCAATGTGAAATGCAGGGTTAAGTTCCTGGAAGTTTCCTGTAAGCTCTGAGATTTCTTTAATTTTATACACTTTTACATCAAATTTCCCCAATAGACTCATCCAATCATCTTCTACACCGTGTGTTTCTGTTTTATTTTCCCTGTTAGTCACAGCAACTATTAGGAAAATATGTGGTCCCAGCTCTGTAAAGCTTCTCGTTTCCTTGTTTCCTTCTGTTTGCAGATATTACTGCTCCCGAGATGTTTTTCTTCTCTCTGTGTCTCTCTCTCTCTCTCTCTCTCTCTCTCTCTCTCTCTCTCTCTCTGTCTCTCTCTGTCTCTCTCTCTGTCTCTCCCTCTCTCTCTCTCTCTCTCTCTCTCTCTCTGTCTTAGTCATAAGTTGAACAGTTGGCCAAAGACGACAACAACAAAAAAAAAAAACTCACAAAAAATCCAGCACATACACAAAAACTCTGTCACTCTCTATCTCTTTTGTCTCTCTGGAGGATTTAATCTCTAACTGGCATGAACAAATGCAGAGGCGTCATTATTTTTGTTGTGGTTACTCTGGCTTTTTATCACAGTCCTGCAATCCTCTTATCATCCAGACAGAAGCGGACCCTATAGCTTTTGTTTGAAACAGAAAGAGTGTGAAAATGGATTTCAATTATATGCACAAGCAGAATAGTAAGTGGTTCCTAAAAAAGTGTAGGTGGCTTCCACACGAAGGCTCGATGAAGTGAAATTTGAACATTAATTCTATTGTAGCAAATAGCAAAAACAAAACTATTAACACAGCATGTCCTGTAAATTATCCAGAGTAATTATGATGTTTTTGGGTGGAACAGCATTTTTTTTCTAGAGTTTTGTGAGTATGTGATTTTTTTTTTTTTCAAGGACCACAAAATAAAAAATTATGCATGTGATATTTCAACGAAAACCAAAGCTTAAATAGCAGCGAATGAGCAGCTCCCACATGGCCAAGAAAAGGAAGAAAGCATGTTGATACATTCTATCAGCCAATAGTATGTTCACAAAACATGAATATCCTAATATCCTGGTTTGTAAGGAGGAAAAAATCCCCCAAATCCCATTGATATTCTTTCTTTTTTTTTTACCTTGTTTTATAACTTCTCCCTCTTCTCATTAAAAGACAAAGATAAATCAGGAACTGCCAGTGAATATACACCATATTCAAGTGAGAAGCAACATATCTACAAGTGAGTAAGCACCTGTAGAGGGTTTCTTAGATGGAATCAGAACAATTAAAAACACCTCTGCGAGAGTGCCTACTGCCCATAAGAAGTGTTTGCACAACAAAATTTGCTGTGCCAGAATCCATGCGCTGTCTGTAATGTTAATAAGCCTGCAGCATGTCATGACACTAGCACCGGGTCTAAGATGTTGCTGGGTGCGCTGCAGCAGCATGAGAATCTCTGCATCAAAGTAGAGGTATCTCAGCAGAGGTCAGCCACCTCCCACACAGTGGGACTGTATCAAAGTCAGCAGAGTCTATACACGGCCTTGGGTGTTTTCTGAGCTTTTTCACACTTGTTTTTCTCCGCTTTGTTTTGTCATGGCCTATCAACTGAAATTTGAAATTTAAAATAACATTTGTGTAGAGATGGTGAACGTGCTTGTTGTGCTCATGAACAGGAGCTCCCTTTTTAGACCCCCTGCCTGAAAAAGCACATTTCAAAGAGAGAAACTGTGTTTGCAAGGACTGACATGAGGACTGACAAGACATCAGTTTGACTGACAGGATAGCACTGAGCCCCCCCCCCAACCCCACCACCTCCCCTCTGACACACGGCACATGTCTCTGGAAACAATTGGCACAGATGTCACCGAGCATATCATGATAATGAGGGCTGTGTGTGCGCACACAGTCTCAAAAAATGGCACCAACTAAGGGCTGAAGTTCTGCATCTACATTCCTGCCATGAGAATAGTATGTGGATCAATTTATTGTAATGAAAATGTGGCAAAGTGACACATTTGCAAGTTGATTACTTATGTGCTTAGTCTCTGCAGCTTTGAGACCTTTCAGCCCGCTCACACTGAATCTCCATTTTGCTGGCACTTGACACTTTTGCCCACTCCGTTCCTTCCCTTCATAATATATTAAAAACCTTAAATTATTGATTTGCTCTTTTATATTCATAATTCGGAGAAACAGAAAGGCATTTATGAGGTTGACATTCTGTCTTGCACTCGCGGGGTGCGTGAACTGATTGCATTTACCACTTGACTTGATGACTTGCCACTAATGAAACACATAATTGGTCTTTAACGTCTGCTTTTCTCCCTGGCACACATGTCATTTTGACAAATGCGACCTATAAACATGCATGTCTTGCAGACTTAGAGAAAAAGGGTACATTCGAGAAATTGAGCTGCAGAAACTATGGAAAATGCATACAGTTTGGCATGAGCTAAGATATACTTTCAGATCCTGTGAGATGCAAACGGGGTGTTCTCCACAAAGTTTATACTTCCTGGGGACTTATATGATAGTATAGAGTAGGAATGTGAATACTACATACATAACAATCCCTTAGCTTTGTCAGCTTGAAAAGAAGAGTCACTTATGTTTATATGAGTGTCAGAGAAACTTGGATACCGCTTAGTTTCAATATTTCTTTTCAGTGTTTTCTCCACAAGACTTTTATCTGCAAATGCTGTTAGCGGATCTTTTTTCATCCACAGCTCAACAGTGATTTTTCTTCCTTTGCCAGAGTGCCTTTGTGTTCGCTGAGTTACATTAGTATGTGTATAGACAGCACATAAATATAGGAAAAAAAACAAGAATTCCTTGAAGCATCTCTTTTGTCATACTGTTCTTTTTAGTAATCACAATGACAAAAGCCTATCTGTCTTGAGTCTTTTCAGCCTCAGAGTTGGTTTAACGTAAAGCAGAACTCTCACACATGAATTACTTATGACAACAGGCAATGCCACTTTCCACTTAGCAAAGAATACACATGTAAAGCCTTTTAGTTTTTACTTGTCTAACGCTCTTTAAAACTGTGTAAATTTGCCTCTGACCTGAAAGAGACGCACAGTTTGAGGGTCAAGTCTTCCGTTTCTATGGCGCAAAAACAAATAGGTGAAGAGCAACAACAGAAGTGAGGACGTACGCGTCTCACCCATGCCAATGCTCTCCGACTGGAGCTTTTCAAAGCACATCCGTCATCCAGACATGTCTCACACCCATGTTTGCTGGCAGAAAGTAGCGTCAGCTGCTCTTTTCTAAACATAAAAGCCTTTCTCTTCCCTGTCAGGCCGCAGAAATCAGCTTACAAGGCTGTTGTTTTCAGTGTTATTTATATATTTGTTTTAATGATGAAGTTTTGTGTCTTGTGTTCAAGATACTGGGTGTGCCTGTTAAATCCGCAGAAGAAAACGTCGAAAAACGTCAACAGCGCCAATGCCAACATTACAAACCCTGGTTCTGGGTGATCCAATATAGCTTATTGATCTGCTTCTGCACGCCTGGTTCTGTACCTGCACAAATGTGTGAATATACACAGCCCCGAGTGTGACAGGGTTCTTCTCGGTATCAGACAGTGACACAGTGTCACTCCGTTTAGCTCAGCTGCCTCGCAGAGCTTAAACCTCCTCTCAGGGGAGAAGTCCCACTTTCTCCCCGCGCTCTTCTGGGTTGGTTCAGTCTGACACTGCCTGTTGTCGGCAGCCGACTTCTCCTCTCCATCGGCTGGTGTAATGCCCTGATCAAAGCGTGGCAAGAATAGCATTGTCACCCATAGCAAATCTACTTAGACAAAAGTGCAACAGAGGGAAAGTTTAGTCACGTGGAAAGACACTGAGAGGCTCCCAAAGGAATGTTAGTCATGTTCGTCATTGTACTCGGCAAAGTATGACCGGAGTTTTAATAGGAAGGATTGCTAATTTTTTTTTGTCAGACAAGAACTCATTTGAGAATTCAGCAACAAATCATTCAGATTTTCCATTAATAGGGATGTTTTTTTCATTGTTTTGTTGTTTTGTAAGAAATGTGAATAACAGAGCGTGAACACAAAAATGACACGATGCAGTTCAGGATGGGTGTCATTTGTTTTTGTTTTTTTCTCTGATTCCGTACTGAGAAATAGAAATCTTTTAATAAAACATGCCAAAGTTCCCATATGTTTGATGTAATGTAATAAATGTAATATTTATTAGAGCAAGGACTTAGTCATTTTTGATAGTTGTGCTGGACAGATTACGGTTTCTCATAATAACTGGACTAAATGTAATCGATTACTTGAGCGGCAACATCAGCCAACCCAAGTCGTCTATCCTGCCGGAGTAGGACACAGCCCTGCTTTTTCATCTCTGTGACAACAAAAGAAAAAACAGTTACAAGGCAACATCAGAAGTACCCTCACATACCTCTGCCAGTGACAACTTGTCTCGCCAATGTCACGATGCAGCCGCCAGCATCTGTCTGCCTTGCTTTTATCTTCCTTCCCCTCTGATACGGATCCTTTGGTCTCTCTCTTGTCTTCCACTGTCACTGTCTGTCTCTCCATCTTGCTGCCTGTTGGCACCCTCTCTGTCTCCCTGTCACATCCCTGCCTCTGTCTCTCCCTCTGTCACTTCAGCCTCTCCCCAGTTGTTATCGTCTTTTACTTCTGCAGCCGAGCAGGTGGTGCAAGTTCAAGCGTCTGCATTTTAGCTTCATGAAATTGAATTTGTAGCAAATAGCAGCCGGTTACTTTTGATTTTATTGATATTGACCAAAAGGTTTGCATTGAAACTTCAGACTTTTTAAATTTATGAGAGTTCCAGACCGCCAAGAACAGAAATCATTGGCGATGTACAAAAAAAAAAGGACTCCAGCAGCATTGACTGGGTTTGTTAAAGTTTTTTTTCACAAACAAAACAAACTTCCAGCTGAGCTTGATTTGCCATACTGTTTGGGGACTTGCCATTGCCAGGGCAAGGAGCTGGGAAAATGTATTACTGCCCCTGTTCCCGTGCCACATTGTCATTGACATTTGGCTCCCTGAGCATTTGGCCAGAGATCCTGGTATTAGCCTTGAATAAAAGATGAACCCAGCCCACTTCCTTCAGCCATGGCCACTGAGGATATTAGACTTATTCGGAGCCACTTTTTCAGCTGCCTTAAGCCCTGTTGTTGTTGAAAGATATAACATTTGATCATATCTATTTATTTATATAGCAATTACCAGATGCAAGCATGCTATCATGTCTGCTTTGACCCTGATATCTGTAGCAGCTGTTCTTCACAACATGAAACTGTTAATTGTAGCTGCACACAATACTATAAAAACACTTCCTTAAAAAAGATAAAATAAAGCAGATACAGATACCGCAGTGTTTCTAATATTCTTCCCATTGCCAAGTGTGCAATTGCAATGCTTTTTGCATAGCAATCTAATGCTATTTCTACCATTACTACTACTGCAATACTACTTGATGCAATACTACAAACTTAATGTAACAGCACATAAACAGAAATATGTGATTGATTGTGATTGATCCAGGATTTGTTAATTCTAACTTAGTTCAAACAATGGAGGCATGGGGACAAACAACTTAGCCATCATGTTCAATATGGCACTCCTGAGTCTTGTGTTTCAAGCCTTGTTTGTAGAAACAGGATGAGAGATTGACAACAGGGTGTCTCTGTTTATTCAGCGTTTCATGAGGATGTAACAGTCGTCAATAGAGGGCTGTTCAGCGTGGTATCTTTATTCATGTGAGCCTGTTTACTCATCAGTTATTACTACATAAAAACTGGAGTCTGATCGACATAGATGTGCTTTTACTGAGTAGGGCCTGTTTTTCTCCCGTGTCTCTCTCGGCTATGCATTTTGTGGATGTGTGGACTGGTGGCGACATCATGATTTGTTATAATCCTGGACTTTTTCAGAGCCTCATATCAAGTGTTATGTATGAATAAATGGTCAAAATCATGCCTCGGTAATTGTAAATATGTATCGTCTCTCTCTTTTCGAATGATAACCAGTCGCATTTGCTGCGTTGATCCGTTTTTGCTGCGAGACGCAGTTCCTCTCCTGCTATAGAGAGTGAATGGGAGACTTTAATTTTCTCGGATGGGGATGACAAGTGGCATCATTTGGAATCAATAACTGTATCTGTGAAATGACCCATTGGTGGAGGGGGTGCACTATAAACAGCTGTATGATCTAATTACAAGCCATGGTTCATCAGCAGTAATCACAGCATATGGAGAAAATCGCTCAGAGGCAAGCTGTCAAAGTTTATCCTGCAGAGGTTTGCTTTGTCTTCTTGTGGGAGGATGAACATTTGCAGAAGGGATAGACAGATGAACAATAACCTTTTATTACAAAGGCCAGGCATGCACGCCAGTGTCTGTGATTGATGGAGATTACCTCATACATACACAGACTGTTCGTAAAGGATGCAAAGGACTCAAAGATGTTCTGTTTTTAAAGACAGTGACAAGCAGTGGACCTTGCTAAGCGACATGTGGATGATGGGGAAACCTTGGAATTTGAATTATGCATGAATCAGGTAATTATCCACATGCAAAATGTCCCTCAGTAACATTTTTGCCCTGTCAGCACAATGTTGAAGAGCACCAGTGATGCAAGTTCAAACAACCCCAGCTCGATCTTTCTTCAGCCATCTCAGAGTAGGGGAGAGCTCAGCTGGACCTTTTGCTCTAAACATCTTTTAATGTTCATCTAAGGCAGTCTTCCGATCCCCAAAGGTGGAGGTCACAGCCTTATTAAGGAGCCTCAGAGCCACCATCCCATTTCTCAAATCACAAAACCTCTCTGACCTCATTAAATTCAAAGCACATCAAATGGCAAATGTGACTCAGACTTGATTTGGATGCATCATAATAAATTGGTTAAAGGACAAAAGGACGACAGGTTAATAGGTATTGGTTTTGTTGTTGTTATGAAGGAGTTTTGCTCACTTTTCATTTTCACTGACGATAGATTAAATACGTTAGGATGCAATCACGTTATTTCAGAAAATAAATTCAAATATAAAGCCATTTTAGGAGAAAATGCAGTCCTTTCCATAATGACCAAAAAGCCTTTTAACATCCTTTGTGAAAGTGAGGGACATATTGCATGAGTTTGCAGTTTGATGGGGTGTAGCTGAGTGAAACGCAGATCTTTTATTTATAAGCACCTGTGCGTTGTGAGCATGGCCATGCAATGCTAATCGTGTGAGTCTGTAGAGGACAATGCATCATTCTGTTGGATGGGGAGCAGACTCGGTGAAGGCTTGGAGCTCCAGAGTTTGGATGTGGGATGGTTCAACTAAGAAGGGCTGGGAGATCAGGATTAGGATCATTCCTTGAGACAGCAAAAGGGATGGTGGAAGTTCCTATTTTCACATATTGTGTATGTTAAAAATGCCTTTAGAGCTATAACTAACAATTCCTTCATTATTAGATAGTGTGTTGATTATTTTCGATGATTTGATCTATTAAAAGACAAAGCTGGCATATTGCTTGTTTTCTGCTTAAAGAAAAGACCTTAATTGAGCAATATGAATATGTTAAACATAGCTAAACTGTTTCCCATTTTAGTTTAGCATATAAGCATGAGGCATTTGTTAACTGGTGCAAAATACAAAGTACAGTTGAGGCTAATGGAAATGTCGTTAGTTTTGTAGGTATTTGTTAATAAACCAAAGGATTGTACAAATTCATATTTTGATCGTGTAATGGTGCTTAAGGAAAATTGAAGGGGTCCGCAGAAGTATTACACTTTATCCTGTTTTATGGAAACTATTCAGGTACTGTTTTTAATAAAGATTCCAGTTAACACATGCATACAATCTCCCTTGTCCACATGTAGTACAATATGATATTCACGGACAGCAGTGTCAATGCATTGCCTATCTCATCTCCTGTCATTAAGAATGACCTTTGGGCTGCAGGTGACCCCGGTGAAATCCCATTTCAAACACAGTGTCATCGGCAGAATTCATCACAGAGAAGCTGTCAGAGGGGAAACCGCTCCGGAGAAAGACTACTAAAGAAAAGGCGCATTGATCACCAGCCAGTCAGAAATCCAATGTGGAGTAATTCATTGTGGGTACAATTAAGCTTTGTGCTGAGATGAGGGATATTATTTCAGCAGGAGGGGGTTGCAGGTGTCTGTCGAAGCTGATTAAATGCTCAGTAACAGTGAATGGATGGTTCAGGTGCCGTCAGAGCTCGTACAGTCGGTGGTGCTGTTTTTTGTTTACCCATAAAGCTTCGTCTTTCCCCTGTGTACACACCGTGGTTAAAGCAGGATGTAGCAGACAGTCGATTAAACTGACGATGGGTTTTTTGAGTATCTCTCAGCATGCAATTTCTTACTTTTGTCCCTTTTATCTCTGCGCGCTTGCCTCAGTGTTCCTGTCTGTCAAGGTTCCCGTTTATAGGTACTACACGTTTCCTTTTTCTTGTTTTTTTTATTTTTATTTCAGGTTATTCTTGTTTAGGTGTTCACACTCATAATGTGTGTCTGCTTGTCTGCGACTGCCTCTCTCTTTCTCTCTCTCTCTCTCTCTCTCTCTCATCTCTCTCTCTCCTGTGTTGTTACCAGGCGTGGCTGACTGAGATCCACGAGTACGCCCAACAGGATGTGGTGCTCATGCTGCTTGGAAACAAGGCAAGGCATTGTGGGAAATATTCATGAGTGTAGGTAGAAACACAGTGGAGGGAAGATTTCAATCCAATATTTCAATACTGAATAATATTTTTGGTACGAATTAAGTTTGTCTCAAGTATGCAAAATCAAATACTGGTATTTAATGCAATTTTTTATTTAGTAAGATTCTTTATTATTTTTGAGTCAAATTATAAAAATTGCTCATTTTTTAACAATTTTCTCTAGGTAGATTTCTGATATAGCAGCTTCAGTTTAGATCAAACGCCATTAAATGATAAAAGCTAACGATGATTTGATCCGACTAACAAGCGGCCTTGTCTGTAAATCCACGGTCTGATAAATCTTATTCCTCTGTCTCGCAGAGCTTCATTGTTGTCCAAAAGCTATTAAAAAGGCATCAATGACCCACACTTAGTGACCAGTTTCTTCTTTACAATAAATGTGGGCGCTGTAGTTTAAGCTGAGTCAATCCTACATACAGTGTCCTGCTCCTGTAAATACTCATCAAAGCTCCAAATGTGTGTTCATCCACAGCTAGAAATAATTCCAAAAGAACACACTCTTGATTTTTGGCTAAAAATGGCCAGCCTTTGTAAGAAGTAACCAAGACTGTTTTAAAGATTAAAGTCGATGATTGTTTTTTGTTTTTTTTTTAATGGGATTTGTTGACGATAACAAAAAAAGAGGAATATCTCCAGCCTCATCCTTTGACAACTGCAGGTTGCATGCTCTTTAGTGTAAGATATGGAGGGAAAAATAATTCTTTGACATCCATCCCAAAGCCTGGTGCATTTTACTGGCATCAATAACAATGCACACGTGCACTGTAAAAGCAACGTAACCAGTCTTAACTCAGTCAGTCGATCACTGGTTACTATTTGTCTGGTAATATTTTTAAAACTGTCAATATCTTTGCCCGCCAATTTACAAATATCAGTATTACACATTTTTCCGTATCTGCCATTCACATCCCTCCCTCTGAACACAGAACAGATGTCTCTGCCTTGGAGCTCTGTCTCGCTCCAGTCCCCCACACTCCATATTAGCCCTTAATTAGCACCCTGAGAGGCAATCTTGACTCATTAGCTGCCACCAGACCTGAACACCAGGAACAGCTTGTATGTAAACTGTGGACAAATAGCTAATACATTTCCACAGAGGGTGGACGTTGTGGGGCTTTTTTTTTTTTTTTTGCTTTGTTTTTTTTAGCACTGATGATGGTCCATGACGCTCACACGAATGACCTTGTTTTCCCCGTATCGCCAGGCTGATGCCACACATGAGAGAGTGGTGAAGAGAGAAGACGGCGAGAGGCTCGCAAAGGTGAGTCATTGATAATTTACGAAAATACAGGCGCAATTTTCACAGTCCAGATGCCACAGCTGTTACAATGAGAAACCGCACCCTACATAACCAGAACCATCTCTCCTGTCATGTAAGATTAAGGTTTTTGTATGACTGATTGAATTCCTATTGCAGATAAAAAGATTATGAATATTACAAAAAGGTGGGATTATCAAGAGATCAGTGCTCATTTTCACTCTTGCACTGACACATTTCTGCTCTGTGAGGAAACTGTACCGGCTGAAACCAAAAAGATAGATAAGAAAAAGAAAGGCCAGACACCTCAGATCTATTGCACCCCAGTTGATATTAAACATGCGATAATGAATATTTATTGTACTTTTACAGTTGCTTTCTGTCTGTGAAAGCAACTGTGAAGCTCTACATTTCTGTGATAAGTGACAAAACTGACAAGTAAGCACTGAAACCAAGAGCAAACATTTCTTTTTATCAATCTCCCTGACTGCTCCACAGGATGGCACACAAAACAAACAGCAAACAGCTAAGCAATTCTCTCCAGAAACGGGAGCAGTAAAGTGCCACTAAGTAACTTAAGGCTCAGTCTGGGAGGGAAGAAAAAAAATTATAAAAAAGCACATCTGTTATCATCACCACAGGCTGAGACAAATTCCCCTGCAGAGGGAAAGCTGGGAGACAAATTTATCACATTTGAGCCGGATTCCAAAGTAAACTAGTTCACTGTTGTGCTGGGAAGCTCTGCTGCGAACATTAATTTCTATCCATTTTCATTTATTTATTTTTCAGAGCACATCAGAGAAGCGGCAGCCTGTTGAAAAGTGTTGAATTATCATACATATGTTGGTCTTCTGGGCTTTAAAAAAAATATATTTTCATAGACCGTCATTGTTTTGACCCCGCAGGAGTTCGGCGTTCCCTTTATGGAGACCAGCGCCAGGTCAGGTCTCAACGTCGAGCTGGCTTTCACTGCTGTGGCTAAGTGAGTATCAATCTGTCTGCAACTGTTGTGGTACAAATACAAACTGTTTGGTCACTTTAATCCCAAGATATTGGGGAACAACAATGAAGGTGAAGACATAACAGCACTTTACTGTAATTAAGATTAAATGAGAAATGTGTGTGTAAATATGAATGTTTTTACTTTGGAGATCATTTAACAAAAACTCAAGGTCAGCTTTCCTGCCCAGACATAAAATTATTCAGCTTGGATAATAACTAGATGTGTCTCAATCATACCATTAAATATTCTTAAAATTGCATCTGCTGCTTTTCCCTGAAATACATATTTTTATTTGAATAGTTGAACTAATGGACACAAAATGTATCTTACTTCCACATCAGCTGATCTTAAAACCGACTTCCAGTGTGGGTTCTGTACAGTGAGCATCAGACATCTGAATAAAGTAATAACAGTGTGATTTTTAAATCTTAAGTTCTGATATAGCAAAAATCAGACATCTGTGTTTTTATGTTCCTTATGTCAAAGATAATACATGATAGAAACATTGCAGTTCTTGAATTAGTTTTTTAAAAGGCATAAACTGATCGTCTGTAGTGTTTTTAGTGGGTGAATCTGTTTTTAACCCGTTCCTTTGTCACAGGGAGCTGAAGCATCGGTCTATGAAGGATCCCAGCGAGAAGTTTAAACTCCAGGAGTACGTAAACAAGGAGGTGAAGGGCGCAGGCTGCTGCAGGTCTTAAAGCCTGCCATTGTCGTTCTCTGGATCTTTGTGTGGCATCTGTGTGTGTGTGTGTGGTTCTCTCATGTTCACACCGTAGTTTTTCATTTCTGGCCTGATCAGAGATGAGGAGCCAGTTCCAGCGAGGTATAAAAACCTTTTTGTCCTCCCCCTTGTCTCCATCCACGCAACCTCCCATCTCACACGCCCTACTACATCATGTATGGCCTGCTTTTTTCACGCCGACCTCCTTCTGCAGCTGTGAATGTAGCCCCAGGGTACGGTTCGCAAAAGACAAAGTTAGATGCTGCTCACCTTAATGAATAACCTATGAACGGACATTTTCTTCCACAACTGTAGCTGCATGATAATATTTTAACCCCTGCATTGAATCAGACACCTGTGGTTTTCCTTCATCCATAATTTCATGGTGAAGGGATTTAATTGCACCAGACGTTCTGGTCTTTCTGCAGACACATCACACAAGATGTGTCTTTTAAAGCCATTTATCTCAAATCCATTTAAACTGTCAGCAAGTAGCGTGATTTTGTTGAGTGTCCTCCTCCCCGTCACTGTGTGGATGAATGTTCATATAACAGATGTATAGTGATGTACAGTGTCTTCAGTCTACAGATCAGTGTTCATGTCAGTAATTCAACAGGCTCTTTGCAGCCAGTTTAGCTCACCAGCATAAACTCAATAAGCATTTCCATGATTCAGCTGTGGATATTTGGGATATGTGTATTACTTCTTCTACATAAAAAGGGAATGGACATTGCTATTTTGTATACAAAGATATGAAGTACAGAATAACATCCTTAGCCACAATACAGGTGATTTGACTTTAGATGCAAAAAATGAAGTATACAGTAGTTTAAACCGAATCCCATCGAAACATGGCAGTGCATGGGTCACAGAAACGAAATCATTTTGGGAATTTGTTTTCTTTTATTAGAGGATCAATGTTGCATCTTGAAGAGCTCTAATACAACTTCTCTTCTTCATAGTATAAATATTATTTTGCTTTGAAATTACTATTTAAAAACAATGGTCAAACATACTGTATGTAATCTATATATTATGGGGTTTTGACAAACATGATGTAAATACTTTGTTTCTGCATGTTAAAAAAACTTTTCATGGAGAATAGCACTTTAGATGGTAAATAAAAGCATTGGGTGGGATGTTACCTTGAGTATTGTATATGACACGCAGATGTGTATATTTCTAATGTTTTATTTGTGGTCATATGTGCAAACATTAGTTGGCTGTTTTATTTCCTGCTTTCTGTTTTGCTTCTATTTTCCATTCATGAGTATATAAATGGGATATATAGTGCCATGTTTTCTTAAAAACATAGACCTTTGCATTTCTTATAATTTGTTAACAGTATTTAACCTGTTCTTCATAAAGAAGCAGAGGCCTCTTTTTATATGACTGTTGTTCTGGTAGATTTCATCATAGTCATAGAAATCATAGAAGCTGAATATCTCTGTACAGTATTTACTGTACGTTTTTCCAATCTTGATGTTCAGAGTAATGTAATGACTTTTGGTTTTACTACTTTTCAATGTGCAACTTCTATCTTGTAATTTAAAGTTAACTACAATAAAAACAGGAGGTAATGTGGCTTTTACTCTTTTAATAGCGACCATATTTCGGATTCAGTCACACAAATTCTCCACTGGTACAAGTCGACTGCGAGGTCAGAGCTATAACACAATGTGAATGGTGGAAATTTAATGTCTTGCAACACTGCCTAAAAACATCTTCGTACCCTTCTCTTCAGCACTTGCGCAAATAATTTAGTGTGCACACCAGCAGTCACTGGTTCGATGAGGTTAATGAGCCCCTGGAGTGTGTAAGAGAGAGTGTGTATGTGCGTGTGAGAGACAGAGAGCGCGCACACACACGCACACCCACGCACAC
>JAOXYL010000045.1:10038706-10049297 GCA_028564955.1 Terapon puta
CACGCACACCCACGCACACACACGCACACACATTAAGTTTAAAGCCTTTCCTTTGTCTCCCCCTGCTGGATAAATGATTATACTACATGAACACAAACGCTAAATTCGATGACAGTTTTTATACAGGCTTACAAAAACGAGAGACAAAAGGAAACGCAAGCCAGTTCTTAAACGTGAGGATAAACATGTAGAGCAAAGTTTACATTCAGCTACTGGAACATGTACAGGAAAGCAAAAATAGCTTATTATACCTGCAGTGCTTAACATGACATCAGAAGCTGCTTATAGCAAATTAGACAGTTAAAAAAAAATAAATACATTGAGAAATAAATGTGCGAGTCTGAAGATCATGTATGTATGATTCCTTCTTATTGATATATTATGGTCCTGTGTCATTATATCTTTGTTTTGAGTTTGCACATAACTGGCCAGAAACACGCAGTTTGTTGTACATCTGAGTAATTTAAGTATTAATAACACTAAATAACTAAGAGCAGAGGAAAAACACATCTTTTTGACGTCTGAGCAGCAACAGTTCTGATTCCATCAAACAAGTCACGCACATTACTTCTGCACATTCATTCTCTTTCAAGTATGTAAGTCACATGACAGATGAGTGAGTTAGGCTGACATCCATAAGCTTAGGAGCGATTCGGTCTCTCTAAGAAATGGGTCTGGCACACAATGACAAGCAGGATAGGAGCTTGGGTAGGGAGTCACTGTGGGAAATGGTTAACTGTGGTCGAAGCGGTCTCAGTTTTAGGTCCTTGGTCGCCCTTACGTTTTTACAATGGCTTCCATTATTATGAGATCTTACGTACATATTTCTAACCCATCTCCTTCCCCAGTTTCACTTTTTGCTCTTCATCCTGCATCTCCAAACACTGCAACGGTCATGGTTTGTGCTTAAAATAGGCCTCAACTGCAGAGAGAACAGGAAAAACATACATAGATAAAAGTCAGAAATGAACAAAAAGAAGGAAGTTTATGACTCTAGTTGAGTGTTCAATCTACCTGCATACTCCTGAGGCAGCATGGGTCTGTTGATGACAGTATGAAATGCAGCGATCCAGTCTTTCTGATCCTCCTCGGTCTCACACGCAAATAGGAATTTCCTGTCTGGGGTCACGATGGTGATTCCAAACTGCCAATGATACCCCTGAATGTTCGGGGGAAGGTTGGCAACCACAGTGTAGCTGTTTTCCTTACTGCCAATGAACACCTCACCTCGTGCATAGGCGTCCTGGAGGCAGAAGAAGAGGCAGATGAATGAAACAAAAACAGTGATTTGCCGTTTCCTTAAGTTCTAAGTAACCATGCTATTTTTTTAGGGAAATCTAGGCACAGTGAGCACCAAGAACAAAACTGCAAAGCAGACAAAAAAAGCTCAGTTTCTTCATGACATGCAGCTTTTATACCAGTGGGTCTTTGAAGTACATGAGCCTCCGGTCATCCATCGTGAACCATCTCTTCTTGAAGCCCTCTGTGTGCTGTGACAGAAACAGGAAAGAAACAAGCAGCGGCTGCAGATCAATTCACAGAGCAACAAATGTGGGGGAAAAAACTGTTGACGAGGCACTGTTGTAAACTAAGCATTTTTCCCTGAACCTCTAAATGTCGTTGGAAAGAAAATAAATGTTGCAGTAAGACAAAAAGATTAATTTATGCATTACCTTTGGACCGGTCTTCTCCATGTAACCTTCCTTTATGTAGTTCCTGGTTAGCTTTGGCAACAACTAAACAAACAAAGAACAAAGACTTATTCACTGATAAACTAACTATGTGTGTGTGTGTGTGTGTGTGTGTGTGTGTGTGTGTGTGCGCGTGTGGTATGTGCAAATACCCACATCTGAGTTGGAGGCTCCAGGAAAAGCCACCTGCAGGTAGTGAAACCTGGCTGCTCTGATGGCATTGAACCAGTCCACCATTTCCTTTAAAACAGGACATCAGGAGGTTTGGTGACTCTTTCTGCAATAGCATCCCCTCACACAGATCCTCCAGTACTGCACAGAGCACTCATTACATTCAAGACAAAATGGCTTTTGTTAATGGCATTTGTACTAGAAATTCTATCTGAAAAGCCATTAGGTAGAAAAAGCATTTCCTCTCCAAATGTTATTTAAACTGCTGAGTGAGTTTTGTGAAACCTTTAGTTTCAAACTTCAGATCGACTTGTAATGACACACAGTTTCCACCAGAGGGACACAAATTCATTTTCCTGCACCCTCAGAAACAACCCAGCTTTGGGTTTTCCCCACCTAAAAACACTAGAGTGGCCACACCTCACCTTTCCGTCCTCATGGTAAACAAAGATATTCCTAGTGCTGTTGTCCTTCAAATAAGTTATCTGCAGGCCATGGGCAGTGCCGATTTTTGTTGGCTGGAAGGTTGCATTCACAGTATTGATCTTCATTATTGCTTTGGGCTCCCTGGCCTACAGAGAGGAAAGACATTTTTAGAAGACAGATAGTCAATAGCATAGTCTAGACCCTTGTTATTTATTTCTCAAAATTCTAGTATATATACTGAAGAAATATTACACACAGTGTAATATTATGGTGTATTAGTCTACTATTCAGCTCTTTCTCCTTAACACTGGGATTTTTATATTGGCAGATAACCATGTTCCTGTGCAGACTGTAATAAGGAAAAAATAAGAATAAGTAATAAAGAAGCTGAATGGCATCTATGTCAAATAAATTAGGGTATTTCTAGGAACAGTGACTATTTTCTTATATTTATATACTATTTTAGAAAGTTGTAACACTGAAAACAAACACAGATTAAGAAAGAGACTAAAGCAAAAGAGGGACAAATGCTCACATCGTGCTTGTTGAAGTACTTCAAAACACCTTCCCGTTCAGACAGAATAAATTTTCGGCTGAGGTACTGTCCGTTGTCTCTGCCTCGTTTCCATAGAAACCCCTCTCTGTAGCCTGCCAGGAGGGGAGCCACAAGGGTCCCGTCCCATCGACATAGAGCAAGAATACAGAGAGGGAGAGATATAGAGAGAAAAGAGACACAACGGAGTAGACTTATTAATAAATACAATATACCAAAGTCATTCAACACAACGTTTCAAGAGAAATTCACAAATGATAACAAATGATGAGGGAGCAGTCAATATGATAAACTGAAGTATCATTTAGGTAAACCTCAAAGATGCATTTGTTGATTATTTTTTCCAGCCAGCTGGCAGAACAGGCTGGAAACACTGTACTAACACATTGTCAAGTTAGCATGGCATTATGGCAAGTTGCCTATATAAACTAAGAAAAATATGTCCACTGCGTTCACAAGTCACTGAGTACTGAGCAAGTAGCATACAGTGAGCTTTTTTCCTTAAAACAGCAGCCTGCAGCGCGTGAAAACAAAGCTGAAGCAGAACTTTGCTTGGCAGAACACGATTCCACCCATCCAGTACACTGTGGATGCTCTAAAGCAGCAATTCAATATTATTTTATGCAGTAAGATGCATTATTTAACCAAGAGACTCTGGTGGAGATCACTGAAAGATCTTACGTCCGGAAGAACGGTAACGTTGGTGACGTCATGTGCGTAAGTGTGTGTGCAAAGCTTATGTGGTCACCGCTCTCAGCGCCTCAGCTCTGGTGGGAGGAAGCACCTCTGCTTTTACCACACATAAATAATTCAGCCCCACCTGATGGCTTCCTCTGCAAGCATGAACATCACTTAAAATGACTACACGCATACTACAAGACTATTAAAATCCACCAACGTGTTTTTGTATCGCTAAATGATCCATCATTGTAAATCTCTTCTAAATAATGCGATATCAAAAATGCAAACACACATACACACACTCACACACACAGAGCTTGTTGGCTCTGTTCCTGGGTCTGTTCCTGACACTGGCCTCTCTGCCTATACCCAGCATGAGTCAACAAAAATAGCACTGCAGGACGGAATGCATTGTCACTGCTCGATGCACAACCATCCAGCACACACACACACTACTCACTTAAGTAAATCTACAAATCAGCAATATTCAACATAAAGGATCTGAATGTATTATTTCAAGCCAAATATCTGAGAATTGGACTTCTAGCATTATAGTTAAACCCAATCTTTCTTAAATTGCAAGTCACTTCCTAAAATAAAATGAAATCAAAATAAATCCCTGTGACACAAACTCACTTAAATACCACTTGACGGTTTTCTTGTGATTACATGGAAATCTCTAAAATAGCTGATTACAACTGATAAACCACTTCCCCTTAAAGTTTACAGGAAAAGCATTTCTTCTGAAGATAGATGTCTCAATCAGATCCCAGTGAGGTGTCTCACTCATTTCCTCTGTGAAATGAATCAGAAATTAGGGAACACAGACCATTTGTCCATTGCAGCCTTCTCTCTATGCCCCCTCTCCAATCAATCCCTTTGTCCCTTCCCTTGTTTCAGTCCCTCACGTCTTTGTACAGGAATAAAGCGGTCATGCTGTGGGCCACAGACAGCAGTAAACTTCTGGTTGAGCCGAACGGCCTCATCAATTATTCATGAGAGAAAGTTTTCTTCCACAGCTGAGGGGGCCGGACTGTCCACAACAAATAACACAGCAGAGAAGAAGAGGATTCATTCACTCTTCCAATGGGGGGGGGGTTGAAGATTCACAAACACTTGGGAGAGCAAAGAAAGTTTTGGACCACAGCGTCTGCCTTTCTGTGGCTCCTCTACAGATCGCCGCTAGTTTTGCCTGGCCTAAAATCTCGGAGCAATGTTATATAGAATACTTCAACACAAAAGAGGTCATTCTTCCTCCGTGGCACAGACGCACAGCCACATGCTCCCAAACCTCTGCACAGCACAACACAAGAGGCTATTGACAGAGAGGGAGAGAGAAAGAGCAAGAGTTTGACAGTCATGAGACCCTGATAATAGCGCTTTATCTTGTTCACCTTAAACTGAGAGATTTTTTCTTTATGAAACAGTACCGAGCAAATGTGCAACCCTGTGAGAATTTAGCACAGCTCCAGTTAAAGGGGAACTGTGTCAGTAACTTTGAGGTGACATCACTCTACTACAAACATGAAGAGACAGTCCCGCCTGTAACTTTCACCGGTGGGGAGGGGTGGGGTAGAGGGAGGTCTGGGGCTGCAGAGCAACACAGAAATGCATTTAAATATTCTAGTAAAATGGCCACAAACCAAATCTTCAATCAGGTTAAACAGACTTTATTTTGCGCAACTTCCTGCGCAAAAGTCACAAAGGAAAGTAGTCAGTGAAACCCGATACAAAAAGTAGGTGGTCACCATCATATATATTTCACGAGAAATCACGAGAAGCCATAAAGCCCACAGACATCCATACATATAAATGTATTTAATACCTGCTTCCCATTTTCTTCCTTGCTAAAGTGTGGTGAAAAGAGCAGTGGGTTTTTCAAAATATAACTGATGCTGTGCAGTGCACAGTTATAAATGATCATTAAAAAACTATTTTAACAAAGTTGAAGGCTGAAAACAGTGGACGATCCTTTGAAGATGGCCCTGTTACATTTAGACCGGCTCATTAACTATGTCAGTGAATACATGCATACACTTGAATGTTATATAATATCCAGTATATAATGTTTGCCATGAGAAAGGTCTGTAATCCACTTTCAATGCAGCTCTGTGGTATTAAATGCTGTATATATATCAGTTTATTTTTTTCATTTCAATCACAGATGAAGAAGAAGAAGAAAACATGTGGTAACATTTTAAACTCTTCTCTTTAATATTTGTATTCATTGTATAAACCTCAAAATTTTATAACACACTCTGATCTAACTGTAAGCAGATAATCAGTGTATTGCAACAACCAAAACTCATTCTGTGTGAACCCCTAAGTGGAAGCTGTAAATATAAAGATGTGTAGTGCCGACTCAAGTGGTTGCCAGTTAGTTGCACAACCAGCATTTCACTGTCAAGTGGAGTAAGAGTGAGGGAGAGTCAGTCAGGTGATGACTTTTCCCTGGTAGAGTAATGATTCATTTTGAACCAGAGGTTCTTATCTTGGCCACCTTGGCCTTTCGGCCCTTGAAACTCCTTCAGCTGACTCCAACGAGGAAAAACTTGAATCATCCTGGTCTTGCTCTTTCCTTTGTTGCTGAGAGCTTGGGACCTGTGTACCTAATAAAGTGGCCAGTGAGTGTATATCTGCATACACACACGCACACACAGATTTCCAGTTCCCCATATTTCCTGGAAAGAAAAAAGATCCCAAAAGGACAGCTTTATGACTTAAAGGTAAGAGAAGAGGATGGACGAGGGGAGCTAGGAAACTTGAATGAATATGAATGGACATCCATTATTGATTAGAAGAGTCTGATGAGCAGACAGGTTGGTGCCAGTTGCTTTCTTGATGAGGTTATTCTGGGCAATTAGCCAAGAGACATTTGTCATTAGAGACATTTGGGCACGTGATTCAGTGACAGGCAGAGATAAGGGTGAAGTTATGCACTTTTAGTGAGGAAATGAGCCTGGGCTGGTGACAAAATGACTTCAAGCAGTGAACCGTGGAGGAAAGAGTGACGGATAGTTATGTAGAGACAGATGTTGGTGTAGATAACAAAAAAACAACATGAATGTACAGTAGAGCATAAAAAAGGACAGCAACCCCAAAAGATGAACACATTTCAGCTGGTTGGTGAAACAAGAGGAGGAGCAAGAGTTTGTGCTGCCTTCATGTAACATTCCCACCCAGAATATCATCATAGCATTAAAACAACATACCTTCATTGGTGGAGATAAACAACTATACACTAACAGTGCATGATGTTGTGCTTGGTGCTTAAAGATGCATAAAGGTAAGGATGTTTATTAAATGTACAGATTTCAAATTAACAAGAGAGGGATAGTTAAACATTTTGTAAATGTGATTACTGATTGTTCGCCAGCAACAGTTAGATAAGAAGACTAATGTCAGCCTTTTTGTCTGTTAAATGCAGAGTTGGAGCTCGGACAAAGTTAGCTTAGCTTAACATAAAGACTAAAAGCGAAGGCAGACAGCTAGCCTGACTCTGCACGAGGTGATAAAGATACATCCCACTTGTTTAAGCTGCACACAAACAGACATTTTTAAACAAACCCTAAATACTGTACTATTCCTTTCTGTGGATGCAGCACAGTGGGGGTTGAGATGAGGCTTCCTTTTCCTTCCTCTTGGATTTTTATCAGCTGTTTCACCCAAGAATGCTGCTCATAATAAAGGGAATCTGGTGTTTCGCTGCAGTGTGTTCATTCACTGCTGAATAGGTGGTGCTATGCAAGATGCAGGCAATTACCCGATTCCCTGAATAAACAAGGAGTGTAAATGCGGTCGTGCGCGCAAACGTGCAGAGACTCATTCTTACCTGCAGAGTAGGGCTCCTGCCTCTCCACACACATGAACTCCTTCCTCTCATACTTGGCTCGGATCCATTGTTCCCGCAGGAGCCTGCAGAACAGTTGGTGTTGATGTTTACTTTATGCTTGAGCTAATTTGTTGGAAACGTCCCATTAGCCATTGTGGATGTCGGGCCTCCGAGCACAATTTCATGCAAACCCCAAACAAAAACGACCAAACATTAGTGTCCATCTTCTCATAATTATCATTTGGGTCTGCCTTGTCCTGCAACCAGTGTGATTTTTATTACATGGCTGGTGCTCCTCTTGCTCCCTCACATCCAACTACATTAACTTAATTTCTCTGATACTGCACAAATTATTACGTGTATGCATGCAAGAAGCTTCATTATTTCCCCACCTTAACCAGTCATGTCACTTATAACAGATCAGCATCACAGTTTTCAATGTAATGGATATGCCTTTTTCTCTTTTCTTTATTCAGCCATTTTTCCTTTTGTGCTGCCTTAAACAATCACCCAATGCAGGTCTACTCTAAAATATACCTCCCAGCAGTGTTTTGATGTTGTGTATTGTTATTTATGTCACTGGGCGGTTAAAAAGAAATCCTGATCTGCCACTTCCTGTTCAAACTACAGGAACTTGCCTTTCTTATCAATGAGGACTTTCTGCGTATTCGCCTGGCTGCCAAAGCCACTTGTCACCAGTCTTTTAATGGCTGCCCCCTTCCACATGTGAAACAGTAGTTGCAGTCTTTGTGATGCCATTGGTAATATTTTACTTTATCTATGCTGTTTGCAATGTTATTGATCAGTGACACTCAAGTAGTTACGTGTGAAGTGCGACCTGCATGAAAAATGACGTAAATGCTTTAGTGTAGATATGTATATGCGAGGATCACTCTAGTAGTGGACTGGTACACAGGTGACAGACAAACCCAAATTAGACATTAAGAGGGCAGAGGAAGATGCATCACTTACGTGCAGTCTTTGTGTGTGGGACGGTAGTAGAAGGCAGGAACTATCTGCTCATATTTGGCTTTGGCAGCATTGTTACCCACAGAGTCCACAAACTGCAGAGGAGAGAAAGAGGAACACCAGATGTTTAGTGATATATGTCTGCTTAAGCCTGTGAATTTGAGTGAGAAGGACAGGTTACACATACACAGAAATATATTGAGATGATTGCAGCTTGCATGTTTGGTGTTTGCATGACTGACACTTTGCCTAGAGGGCTTTAGTGCTGCTGCCGGCCTGCTTCTTATTTTGTGTCCCTGTGTTTAAATCCAAAAACACTCCTCAGCGTGCATTAGTACTTAGCAACAAACAGATCACACATGACTAGATGTATGAAAACAATACATTATTCATTTCTTTATTCTTATTCTTGTAATTTTTCTGTGAAATCAATCTGTTCTAAAGGTTTTAAGGTCTTGAGAGTCCCAAGATTCAGCTCACACACACACACAAGATAGTGGTTGTATCTGCCAGCTGCTGGCTCATGCCTTTCAGGCTGTGCTGAATTGAGACTGATGACTTGTCCTATTCTTCCAAGCGGGGATGAAGGGGCGGAGCGGTGAGCAGAGAGGGATGCTCTCTCGGTGGACTGAGTGAGGGTGAGGCCAGAGTCTGCAGATGTGTCTTCAAGCTGAATTTCAGACTGTAAATCAATGGCTGATCTTTTTCACTGGGCTCTCTGTGTTGCTCTGGATTTCTATAAACTACACACCACACAGGTGATTCTCACCTCCACCTCCGAGGAGCTCCAGGGGTCCAGCAGGATAGATTTCACCTTGCTGATCTGGGCAATGTTTCTATGTAGGCCTGAGCAGCTGTGACACACAAACACACCCAAGGTGTAGGACGCCCACTCTGGATCTGCAACACAGCATAAAGACACATGTTGATGCACATCAACCACTTTTTAAAGCTCAAAATAACTGAACATGATGAAACATTTCTGAACTTCCTCCTACCAGACACCAATGGTTCAGCTGTGTTTGAGGTAGGTTGACCATAGTGAATGGTAGACAACCAGGTTCTCGCTCTCCGTCTTTAAAAAATGCGGACTTTAATGTAATTCAACTTTCAACTTTCTCAGCATGCTGTCTTTAGCCTATGCAGGAAACAGGCCACCCACAGGCCACTGAGCTACTCTCCATGACCTACATTGGCAATCGGACCACATCCAAAGAGCGATAATATAACTCTCCCCTCAGTTTTACAAAGGATCAATGTTTGGGTGAAAATTACATCAATCAACATGAGGATTGTATTTAGGTTTGTGGGTGAGCAGACTGAGATGCAGCACCACTGATGGTTCACGTTGAATCACCCCAGCAGGGTAATGTTTCATAGATACAGTTTCTGCCCAAACACGCACACACACACACTCACATGCACACACATCACAGAGCTTAATGTGTCACTTAAGACTGCATTTCCACATCAACAGCCACATTAGCCACACTTTGCAGCTGTGAAGAAATGGTGATAAAACAGCTTTAAAAATTGTTTGGGTGCATCAAAGTTCTATTTGATCTTTTATTTCATATTATTAACACATGTACACTGAAAGCGTGACGATTTTCTGTATTATCCAGAATTGTTAAGGCTTTTAACATGACGCGCACACATTCAAAGGGAGTAACAAGGCTTTGACTGGTCATCTTTATCACTATTTAAACTTCACTGGTCTACCTAGTGTATATTTATACATTTACTAGTGTTTGCAACAGGTCATTCACACCTACATTCACACCTTTTTACATTCACACCTCTTTGCATACAATATGAGCCAATATGAGTCATGACTGCCTCCAACGCCTTGCCAAAAAAAACACATATACTCGCGATCTCTGAGAAACTGTGAAAAAAAGAAAGAAACATTTTTCCATGTCAGTTACATGTCAGGGCTCATGGTATTTTGTCACTTTCTCAAGAAGTTCAAGGAAAGGTCAAATGATCACAAAGCTCAAACATGAAATTTGTTCATGTAAGTGTACAGAGAACATCAGTTTCACAATGAATCCACAGCTTGTCTGGATAGGAGTAAAATAACGAGACAGATTCTGTTATGACAAGACAAGGCACCCTAATCTATTTCAATTCGGGTTTGTGAGCAGACACAGAGCAAGTGCAGCAGATGTGTGACTCACCACAAACACACAGAGAGAGAGAGAGAGAGAGAGAGAGAGAGAGAGAGGACCTCCCACACTTCAAAATCTCATTTGCAGAATCATTACT
>JAOXYL010000045.1:10115974-10126324 GCA_028564955.1 Terapon puta
AGATTCTGATGCAAGTGTGTAAACTAGCAAATACAAAACCATGACTAAGTTGTTGTACCTGCTGAAAAGGGCATGAAGGCATCTCTCCTGATAAAGTTGCCCTCCTTATCCAGGAAGTGGGAAGGGTTAAATATGTGTGGGCTCTCCCATTCACTCTCATCAAACAGCACAGTGGTAAGAAGAGGGAACACAGTGGTTCCCTATGAGAAGAGAAAAGAAGAATGGATGGTATGATTTATATGATTTAAAAAAAGGGTTGGGGCGTTTTTGAGAGGAACATCTAACAATAATGAATATATACGAATTTCAATTCATGAGGGCAGATGACCTCTTTGATGAAGTAGCCCTGTAAGGTGACATCTTGGCTGGTTTTGTGAGGAACAGACATGGGGGCAATGTTGGCCAGTCTCTGTGACTCGTGGATGACAGTGTCAGTGTACGGCAGGTTCTTCCTGTCCTCTACTCGAACCTGACAGCTTCCCACCAACCTGCTCAGCCCTGCATGGACTTTCTCTGGATGCATGTGAGATATGAATTAAATAGGATGAAAATATGATGCTCCTACCCAGATTTCAAATTAACTGAGATGAGGACATGGCTGTGTTGTAAACCTTGAATATGAGGATACTTGGCCATGAAAAGGAGACACCACTGAAGTGTATTTCCTGTGGTATCAGTTCCAGCTCCAAACAGATTTATGACACTGTAGACCAGGTTGTCATCATGGAAGTGTGAATCCTTGACACCAGACTCCTAGAAGACGATAAAGCGTAAAAAAAAATGATTCAGTGATTTATATCATCAGAGTGGATTCACAGGAGTTGAACGTCTGACCTCCAGATTTAGTTTGCGGGTCAGGAATGCATCAACAAAGCATCTGCACATCTCAGGGTTCAGAGACTCCTTCAGATCTGCTATCATGCTTTTGGTTTCCTCGTTGTTCTTCTCTACATTGTTCATCAACTTCTTCCAATTTTTAAGAAAAGGGCCCAGCCAAGGGAACATGTTGTATATCTATAATGAAAAAAGATATAACAAAGGCGATTATTATGATAGGAAATTATATTACATTTATGACAGCCATGAGACCTTAAGACTGGGTAGATGTAGTTGATAAGATTAAGATGAGATCTCCCCCTCCAAAGTCTTTTCTCATGACAGTAGAACACCATAATCAAAATATCCCAAGTTAACAGGAAAATCACAGCAACTTATGCCCAATGTTTGCTCATATTAAAGACTGAAATAGGAAACATTACAGTTCTTTTCCAAAAATTAGAAAATATTTTATTGACTTGTATGACAACATAATTTGGTCATAGATTAACAAGGTTTGATGTTCATAATAATGTAACATTTTCTTGATAGTACCAGGATGGAAGTTGATCCTGTCAGATGGATCGACTCATGGTCTCTGTTCACCAAAGCTTGAAATGCAGGATCTTTGTATTCAAATCTCTTTCCAAAGACGATAGCTGATATAATATTGGCGGAGGCATAAGCAGTTGCCTGATTGTTGAAGGCTTTACCTGAGAGAAAAAGAAGAGTAGATATTTAAGTAGGGTAGGATATTTAAAGGGCTTGCTGGGTTCATCTGTGCAGTGCTTTACAGTGTTACCTTTATACTGTTCAAATTCTTCAATCAGGTTCACTAATCCTTCTACCCATCCCAAAATCTCTCAGTGTCGTTAAAGCAAAATGCCTCATTTCCCTCCAGGAGTCGCCATTGGAAAAAACTATCCCTTTGAACACAATTGGTTGGCCTCTTTAGACAAATACAAAGACAAAACAAAAAGATACTAAATCCCCAAATATCTTCTTACCATGTCCTTTGTTGATATCATAAAATATAGGAGTGACCTCTCGGTCTCCAAACTCTTCAGCTTGATTGACCAAAGCTTGCTTGACCATCCGGTATCCTGCCAGGACCACCACCTTCTTCAGTCCAAAGTACACTGTGAACACTGATCCATACTTTTTGGACAGCTAAAAAGATGAAGTCATGTTAAAGTGAGTTTCACAGTCCAAGATAAATTAGATAATGAGATAGACAGACTGTAGTGAAAACATTTCTATATGCAAGAAATAAAACTGCTAAAGTAGACATTAACTATCTTCTATCAAAGCAATCGAAAGAAACAACACATCTCTCACATCAAAAAGAGAGTTGTCAAGCCTCTTGAAATCCACCTGAAGCAAGTTACCAAACAGAGGAAGAGGTTTAGGTCCTGGAGGCTCTTTCTTTTTGTATCTGGATCTGACACTGGAGTAGAAAAGGTGGAGGACCAGCAGGCCCACAGTCACACCCAGCAGGAAGACTGAAGTGGAGGACTGGAAAAGTTCTTCCAACATGATCCTGCAGTCGTGGATTTGATTCCTTTTGGGAAAAGAAACTGTTTCAGAAGGTGTTTTTAATTGCAATGTTGTCAAAACCAAGGTTTCCTGAGAGGTGACCCTTTTCTCTCACTTCTTAAGTGGGTGTGAACTAACAGGCCAGTCAACCAGTGACAGATGTAAAGGCCCTGAAAAAGGAAGTAATGAGCCAATGATGCACAGACACAAACTTGCCTCAGGCCATGAGTGTTATGACTGTGAGGTGGACTTGAAGTTCATTTTAAAGTCGCTCACCAACATTACACTCCCCCTACTGTCTTGCTTTGGTAACTACACTTACTGCATGTACTGCTGTAGTTAGAATGGCTTTTTGAACATAAGAAATAAAGAAACACAAGAATAATGTACTAAACTATTATAAAGGAAAGTATGTAATCTTAACCTTAAACTATTATATAAAATGGAGATGCCTATACTATTTCAGGGCATGAAAAATATTCCATGTGAGCCACTAATGTTAATATCCATCCACCCATTTTCTATACCTGCTGCATCCTGTCACAGGGTCACAGGGTGCTGGTGCCTAGCTAAGCTATCATTGGGTGAGAGGCGGGGTACGCCTTGGACTGGAAGCTAGTCAGTTGCAGGGCTGACATTGAAGGACAGACAACCACTCATACTCACATTCACACCTTGGGGCAATTTAGTCACCAGTTAACCTAACATGCAGGTCTTTGGATTGTGGGAGGAAGCTGCAAACTCCACACAGAAGGGCCTGTCTCAACCAGGGATTGAACCTATGATGTTAATATATTGCTGATTATTCAATCCATCACAGACAGAATACAATTGTAGTCATGGGCAAAGGAGTAAAAAGTAGGCTTGAGATGAGACCTCACTTTTCCTGAACATTTTAACCAATCTCAGACACGCTAAGATGTTTAATATATCTGTGAATAGTTTGAGTGCTATGCACTGTACATAGATCTTTTTATATAGCTTCAAAATGTGTATTTCAAGATATTCATGTCAAGTCATTATTTATTTCTCAGGAGTCTTTTTTGCACTAATTGTATAAATGTAAACTCAAATATACCACTTCACCATATTATGTATTATTGAAAAACCTTTATTTTAACGACTATAACTTTCATTTGGAGTGATCAAATCACAGGGTCAACAGCTGGCATTGTTTTAAATGTCATGTGTAAGCTTATTTTCAAAAAGGTGTAATAAAACACAGGAATAAAGAAAAAACAAAATACATATTATTCATGGTCAACATAAATTTGATTTGTGATGAAAACAGGATTCTTGGTTCTTTAAAGTGTAATAATAAGCTTCTGTGTCTGACCGAAGAAGACAGCAGAAAGAATTGGATGTCTGATCAGACAGTTTAATTTATCTGGCTTGTTATTTAAATTGATCTTTATCCATTTTACAGCTTTCAGTAACATTTAAAAAGGAAGTATCTCATCTGTATTAGTAATTACCCAGTTGTAAAATGTAAACCACCAACAATAATGATCATTATTGTCAACTGATACCACCACTTACTAATATATTTAGTTCTTCCTCTGCTGACTCGTATTTACAATAGCCACTGGGTGACTGGAGCTGGCATCAGAGAGTGCACCACATTGGCATGAATCATGTGACCTTGTGGTTGTTAGCCAAGGCGAGTCACATCCTGAAGACATCCATTTCCTTGATATTACTGCTTGAGGATCTGAGATGTAAGTTAGTTTGCAGTATGAAATAGGAGATTGTACAAGAATATAAAAGGAAAAATTACTACTTTTTATATTAACTGCTATTTTCAAAAAGAGGTACAAGAAAAACAGGCACCTTAAATGTTGGCTTGTCTCTGTTGAACCCAACACTGATCTAGATTCAACCACATTACAGAGGGGTGAATCTTCACTGGCCTCATGAGTTGATGATTTGATCATTAGTCTCTGATTCAAACACACAAAAAATACAGTCCAAATGAATGTTCATGAAGTAGGATAAGTTAGCTTGTTAAATTCTTTTTCTAATGACTACACCTTTTAATTATTTCTCTAAAAGCAAATAAACAAAACACCAGAAGGAAAATAAAAGACAGTTGTGTAGAGGCAGCTACAATTTTGCAGTAGCAAATTGACATTTCTGCCATAAGAAATTAGACCCTTGACATGAATAATACATAAAAACAAAGTTCAAAATACCCAGTGTAGAGAGGAAGGAATATAGAACATAACATAACATAGCAGTCTTATAGTAAAACAAGTGTATAGTTTACATATAAGAGATTAAACATGTGTATAACACAATGAAACTAGTCTGACACCATTAATTTTCCTGCTCGATGCCACTTTCAGTTAGCTTGCTGTACTGAAATGAATTGTCAGCTCTCTTCCTCATTGGCGACTGGCAGCACACAGCTCATGTGGGGAAGGGGAGAGGGTGAAGCCCACTGCTGGGGTCAGATCCAGTTCATCCTCTGAGACTCCGGGTGGGGGGGTAAAGCGAAAGCGCTGGAGGAGGGAGGTGAAGAAAAGAAAGAGCTCCATCTTGGCCAGACTCTCCCCGAGACATACCCTACGACCTGCATACACAAACATTACAGCAAGTTAAAATGAAATAAAATTAAATTCAGCTTTTAGACAGTATCATGACCTGACTGAGACTGACTGTGTTGTACCTGCTGAAAAGGGCATGAATGCATCTCTCCTGGTAAAGTTGCCCTCCTTATCCAGGAAGTGGGAAGGGTTGAAAGTGTGTGGGGTCTCCCATTCACTCTCATCATACAGCACAGAGGTAAGAAGAGGGAACACAGTGGTCCCCTGTCGGCAGAGGAAGAGAGCAGGGATATTACTCTGTCATAAATTCTCAGAATGTAAGTAAAAACTGTTTTTAGCACTGAAACAAGTGTGACCTAACCGCTTTGATGAAGTAACCCTGGAAGGTGACATCTCGGCTGGTTTTGTGAGGAATAGACATGGGGACAATGTTGGCCAGTCTCTGGGTCTCGTGGATGACAGCGTCAGTGTATGGCAGGTTTTTACGGTCATCTACTCGGACCTGCCGGCTTCCCACCACTTTACTCAGCTCCTCCTGAACTTTGTCTGAACACATCAGACACTTCATGTAAACAGCCACGCTTGCTACTCTGCTGAGCTTTTGGTGCATTAGCCTTAAACACAGTACAGGTGAAGCTGTTCACTTGTTTCCAATGGACATTTCCATTATTGTGACAGAAAATCATGCAATGGTGCAATAAATTGTTAACAGCTTAACTGTTTTTGTTTGCCTTTCAGGGATTCTTTACATTTCTCAGAAACACTGCAAATGCAATACTAATTTGGGCCACAAGAGGCTGACATGCAAGACGATGTACATATTGCATTTTACAATGAAATAACTAAGCAAACACATCTTTCCTTAATAACAGTTTAATATAAAGACTTGATATGAATGTGGTTTCTGGTGGCTGATTGAAGGAAGTATGAGCATTACAACAAACACTCAAAATGAGCCTGAAAAAAAACTCTCCCCGTTTGCCTCTTAATGCTACTGAAGAAATATGTGGAATATGCAGTCCAGCAGCACATTCTCTCTATTTCTGGAGACAAACACATAATATAACATAATATTTTGTAATCTAGAGGAATTAGAATCAATATTCCCAGAAACGTGAGAAAAAGTAAAAAAAAAAAAAAAAAACACCTCCAAAGGAAGAAACAAAATACTTGCTCATTAAAGCAGTAAATCTCTCCTCACCTTGTATTTGTGGATATTTGGCCATAAGCAGGAGACACCATTTCAGTGTCGTTGCTGTGGTGTCAGTGCCAGCTGAAAACAGGTTAGTCACTGTAAACATCAGGTTTTTCTCATTGTAGTGAGTGCCCACAGCACAAGAGTCCTACATGAAACAGAAAACCCATGCACCATTTTTAAAAACTAGGCCACGTGCAATTTCGCCGTTTATTGTGTTCGATGAAAAAGACACAAGGCGGATGTCGTCCTACCTCTTCTTTCTGCTTCCGAATCAGAAAACAGTCCACGAGCCCCCTGCACATGTGGGGGTTCAGTGTCTCCGTCAGATGCTTAATCAAATCTTTGACATCTCTGACAGTCATCTCAAGGTTTTTTAATATCACCTTCCGGTTTTTGGTCCAACCGACGAGCCAGGGAAACATGTTGTAAAGCTGTGACGTAGCAGTAAAAAAACAAGATCAATGAAGACACTAATCTTGTATGAGTATGTTCTTCGATGGGCCATGTGAGTGTAAAATCTCCTTTTACATGACAGTCTGAGTTTATGAAAAGTACACAGCATATGTATTCAAATGTTTAGCCTTTTACACACAGCTGATCAGTTATTTGCTACTTAAGTATTTTTCATCACCAAATACCTGCATTTTCCATCTTTATTTTAGTCTATGCATACATTTTTGAACTATGGATAACAATGGTCGGTTAGCGTTTGCTCTCTTGTAATGCCAGAACATCACAAATTTTGAAAAAGAAAGAAACAAAAAAGAATGCAAAGCTTACCTGGATTGCTGCAGATCCAGTAACGCGTATGGTCTCGTTGGCTCTGCTCACCAAGTTTTTGAATCGGGGGTCATCGTATTCAAACCTGCTTCCATACACAATGGAGGAGATGATATTGGATGTCGCGTAATTTAGCGGACATGATGTGTCAAACGGTTTCCCTGTGAAGTGAGGAAGAATGAAATTATTAAGACGAATTCACAACGTGAAAAATGAAATATTGTACAACTAAACAACCATCACCATGAACTTGAACACAGGTAACAAAAAAGAAATGATAAAATATGGGTTTTTATTTTTTCTGGTATCCACAGTGAACATCACCTTGAAAAATACCTTGTCATGTATGATCACTTATTTATACCTTTATGCTCTTCAAACATTTGGATGAGATAGCGGGATTCCTCCAAGATTTTGTTCTCAGCAACTCTTTTGCCCATCCCAAAGTCTCTCAGGGTGGTGAGGGCAAAGCGTCTCATCTCTTTCCATGATTCTCCATTTGCAAACAGAATTCCTATCGGTCATGATTAAAAATGAACCTCTCTTAGTCATGTATGATTATACTTATTTAGATCAGATATAATCTGTCAACATGCAGGATTAATAGTCTAGAAAGAACTCACTGATCCCCGCTGCTATTGGCCTTTTGAACACTGGGTGGGTCTAAGTTTTTCAGGGAATTGTTGTTTGTTGATTCATGTGATTGCATTTTACTGCTGGCTTTGTCACAAATTGCCCCTCTGTGATAATAAAGATTACTTTGACCCACATGAGGGATTAGTCTGAATAAAACAAACCAGAAATAGATATGAATTTAAAAGATTATAATTTAAAAAATGCTATGGCTCTAACTATCATATATATTATTTGACTATTTGCTGATATGTTAAAATACTTTAGGTATATTAAACATTTTTAGAAGAAAGAAAACATACCATGGCCTTGATTTGTTTCATAAAATATTGGGGAGATGTCTCTGTCTCCAAACTCTTCTGCGTAGCTGACCAGAGCCTCTTTGACTGCCTTGTATCCAGCCAAGACCACCACTTTATTGGTTCCAAAGTACACCGTAAATACAGACCCATATTTCTTAGAAATCTGTAAAAATAGAAACATGTCTTAAAAAATGTGCCTGAAATAGCTTATAGACATTATTAGGCCATTGAATGATGACATGCTACAGAGTGGATTTGTTCGGATGTGAAACTCACCTCACAGAGCGTTCTGTAGGGTCTCTTGAGATCAAGCTGCAGCAGGTTGCCAAGAAGGGGAATAGGCCTCGGGCCCGGGGGCTCTTTCAGCGTTTCACGGAAAGCAAAGGCGCCGGAGAAAAGATAAAGGATGAGCACGAGAGCAACAGTCCCTAACAGAGTGGTAGGGCTGGAGAAGAGGAACAAAACTAAATCGTCAATAAGAGACATTTGTTTTGCTGTTGTCGACACTCCTTCGACTGACAGAGATTGACTGAGCCACAGGACTGATTAGGCAGGAACAACAACCTTGTCTGGAATGCCCTCCAGGACTATAGGTTTACTCTCTCCGCCCCTCTGGCCTTTGCTGACACAAATTTCCAAGGAGGGGCATTTGACAATTAAGAACCTGATTTTCCAGTTTTGAATCCCTCATTTTGGCAGGAAGACCTAAACAACAATGTAAAGGCCAGGGCATCTTTGAGTAATGGTACATGTAATTCTAGGTAAAAATGTAGGTCACTTCTATTGTGGGTTAGAAGCCCCTTACTTTTAACAGACAGTTCAAAGTTCAAGTGTCAGCTATCGACCAGAAAGAATTCTTTCAAGGCCCCACAAGTTTGTTTAGACCAGGACACTGCGTTCAACAGGCTGTGAATGTTTAAACTGTGTTAAAACAATCTGCCTCCTTCTTGCAATAAAACACTTCAACGTAACATTTTATTTGCCCAAATCAAAGCTTAACATGAACAAATCAGTAAAATCAACAGTCAAGTCTACAATCTGATGTCCGGCATAGGGAGACAGAGAAAGACTAGAGAACTGCCTGCAGACGACTTAAATGCAGGTGAACCAGGCAGCACAGGTGGGACACATCTCTTCTGATGACTTGGGCCTTCGTCGGGCCAAAGGGCACCCTGAACTATATATAAGTGTAATGGGAAACACACACACAATGCACAGAATTCTCCTATTCTTGGGTTGTTTCGATAAGAAATTCAACTTTTAAGTCTTTTACAACAAACAAAACAAAGCCACATTATTACTGGTGGAACAGTAATCCTCTGATTCATCCAGAGGAACTGTTGGACTTAACAAAAGGATAAAACCACAACCAGAACAAGCACAGCAAATATAATCCATGCAAACAATGTGAGCATATGCACAGATGCAAAGAATTTGGGCATCTTGTCAGTGGTCATCAGTCCAAACTCTAAATCTGTCAGGGTTTACAGCAGGTCTCCTTCTCTTTCTCTCTCAAGTCTTCATGAAATGTCTTCAAGCTGATTTTCTTGCCATGATTTACAATCTGATGTCTGTAAACTCATTTTTTATTCTTCCATCTTATTGTAGAAAGTAGCTTTTTCAGATGATCTGTGTTGTTCTCCATCCAGGTAGCCACTCAAAGTTAATGCTTAAAGGGTAGAAAGAAATCTTGTGTGTGAAGGGTCACATGTGGGAAAATTAAGACCACACTCAGGAAGTAGCTTCCATTTGCATAGAGCATTATTTAATTTAAAAAGAATAGGGATACATACACAGTCGACAAGGTCAGTTCCATGGTACAGTACAGTACACAATTACAATGATGTAAATTCCCTTTTTAAATATAGTACACTGTATTTCAGCACAACTCAGTCCTTCAGTATCAGCAGCACACACCCTTCCAGTTTTCCTCAAACTTCATTTCGAACATTGCAATTGATTCAAGTCATACACGTAAATGGGACGCAAACTGTGCAAACACACAAACAAATGTAACAAAAGTCAAAATTAAGAGGTTAAATCCTTTAAAGACCAATAAGCCACATACTCATGTCTTTCTGGAATGTCAGTCTCAACTTTTTTTTCTCTCACAAACATATGTTGACATGAAGAAAGCGCTTTAAATCATAGGAGGCGGTTAAAGAAGTTGATTACCGTGAGTGCTTTTTGCTTTCGCAACAACAGTAAATACATTCATCTCACGCCTGCGAGGTCAGAATTCAAACAGAACTCGATTTTTCGAGACGGGTAATGTCACTTGTGCACCAACTTCATCCCAGATTATAATATTGATCTTTAACATTGATGAAAAGGGAGAGACTGAGAGTGTTTCTCTTAAATGCGAACAGGTTTTGCCGTGGTTGGTCAAACATGGTTGAGAAGGCGATTAACTGGGCATGCTCTGAAACAGGGCTCGTAATCGCACATCCAAATGAAAGAACAAACATCACGCTGATCATTCTTCCTCAGAACAAGGCATCTATTTATACACAGAGGGCTGAGTAAAGTTTTACTATCA
>JAOXYL010000045.1:10129274-10141051 GCA_028564955.1 Terapon puta
CAAGTTTTTATAGTAATTCATGAAATGAGTTCCAATCTCTTTGGGATCATGAATTAATTGATTCGTACTTGTATCCCTTATCTTGTGAATTGTCGTATCGGCTTGCTGTTTTTTTAACCATTTTGCCACTAATTTGGATGCCCTTGGGCCAACCTCATAATAGGATTGTTTTAGAAATCTAATCTTCTTTTCAATTTCTGAGGTTAGTATTTTGTCTGTTATTCCTAATTTCCTTAATTTTTGGAAGCAATGAGGGGTTTTGTGTAGTTTTGTGTTGCTGTTGAGTTATAAATAGCTTCTCCTTTTCCTTTTCCTTTTTATAGATCTCCCCTCTGTTTTTTTTGTGATCAGTTTTCCCCTTATAACTGAAAACGGATCCCCTTCTCCTTCAGAGCTGCTTTAATGGGTCCGTATGCCTTGTGCCTCTCCATAACGTCTGTCGCATAGTCGTTGTCAAAATAAAGTCTTTTGCCATTAATCTCAATCTTCTGCTGCCACGTGCTTCTTCGGACCAACTCTTTAACATGAAACACCAAGAAGTTAACAATTATTGATGTTGGGGAAGAGGCTGCAGCTGGTTTTGGGATCAATGCTCTGTGTGCCCGCTGAACGCAGAGTTTGAGTGCCTCCGGCAGGGCCAGGTGGCATTTAAACAACTCATTAACAAACTCCATGACTGATCTTCCTTCCTTTTCTTCTGGCACCCCATAGATTCCGATATTATTTTGTCTGGAGCGACTCTCGAGGTCCACAATTTTGTCCACGTTTTCTTTCACCACTGCCATCTCCAAGCAGGCCGTCTCTATGTCGGCTATGCGGCTATGCGTCTCTGCAAAACTTCATCTTTAAACTCCGCAAGGTCGTCTTTCAGAACTTTCTTGACGTTGTTTTTTAATTCAACTTGCGGGAGCTTGTTATTATGCGTCCATCTTGCTGTAGCGCCGCACCAGAAGCCCTCCATGAACTCCATTCTTGTTTAATGCTTGACTCATTGTAGATTTCTCAACAACAATGTAGGCATGTGCCAGAGAGTTCTGTAAGTCTTTAGCTAGCACTCTAGGGTTCTTCTTCACCTCACTGAGCATTCTGCGCTGTACTCTCACCGTCATGTTTTCAGGACGACCACTGATAGGGAGAGTAGCAACAGTGCTGAACTTTCTCCATTTGTAGACAGTCTGTCTGACCGTGGACACACGGACATCAAGGCTTTCAGAGATTCTTTTGTAACCCTTTCCAGCTTCATACAAGTCAACAATTCTTGATCAGAGATCTTCTGAGAGCTCATTTGTGCAAGGCATGGTTCACATCAGGGCATGCTTCTGGAGAACAGCAAACTCAAAACCGGTGTGTGTTTTTAATAGGGCACGGCAGCTTTAACCAACACATCCAATCTCATCACATTGATTGGACTCCTGGCTCCAATTAGCTTTTGGAGAGGTCAATAGCCAAGGGGTTCACATACTTTTTCCACCCTGCACTGTGAATGTTTACATGTTGTGTTCAATAAAAACATGAAAAATCATTTTTTGTGTGGTATTAGTTTGACTTACATGAAGATCAGAACACATTTCATGAACAATTTATGCAGAAATCCAGGTAGTCCCAAAAGGTTCACTTTTCACTTTTTCTTGCAACTGTATATAAAGTGTAGCTCAGGTACTTTAGTGTTGCAGTGTAGAATTTTAACCACTAGGTGGCACTCGTACACAAGACATGTTCATTCATTGCATTATTCTGTGTGTGTGTGTATTTGCCCCTTATTTATGTATTAATGACTTACCTGGGCCCATGTAAGTGTTTTATCAGTCAAATGATAGTGCACCATTCCCTGGTGCTCATCCTTCAGTTGACTTCCTGTGATAGATCATTGACAAGGTTAGATCCACTTTGTTATTCCATAAACATACAACACACAAGAAATGTAGATCAGTAACTGTGCAGTCTCAACAGTTTATCTTCTTCTGTAGTTTTGCAGTTACGGTCATGGTTATTTATTAAACTTCATAGTTATCATTTCAAACTGTTAACCGCATACTTCTAACCTGGGAAGGTACTTTCAATGAAGTCTTTGAATAGCTGCAGGTCACTGTCCTCCAGCTCAGCCTCTATGTGCACTTTAGCCAGCAGGGTGTAGCCGCTGCCAAACTTGCTCTTCAGGTGTTGCGGACTCCCCAGGCACTTGAACTGACCGTTGACCATCACCGCCAGCCTGGTGCAAAGGGCCTCACACTCCTCCATACTGATGAGTGAACATGTCAGAGAGACATTTTGTTAAGTACTTTGGAAACTGTAATAAGATTTTTTTTCTCTGAGTTACTTTATCTAACAGATATAATTATGAGTTATTCCATTTAAAACCCTATATTTCCCTATATATAAGATTTCAGACGATCAGATGTTTGCCGAGCTTCCTCTACATAGTTATCTTATCCGTCTTGACGGCATCCAACACCTCGGCAGGGAACCACTGCACTTAAGTCACTAGCTATATAGAAAGTCGCTGAATCTAGCTCTATTTGGAGCTGTAACGACAATAAAATACTGTTTAGGCATGAATACAGTGATTTGTGATGCTTTTAGCACTATTTCCTGATAATACTCAAATGTGGTTTTAAATTCAGGATTTCACTATTATGGAGTATTTTCACATTACTGTCGCAGTATTTTACTTGAAGCAGAAGTATAAAGTAACAGAAAGTTCTAAAACATAGGACCAGTGCTTCAAAGTTACATTCAAATGGAGAGTACATCTACTACAATACTATAAAGCTCACCTATGAGAAGTGATAATTATGGCCTTTCCAGACTCCCGTGTACGAGTGACCGCATCCCACAGCAGCCTCCTGGCCACAGGGTCCATCCCGGTCGAAGGCTCATCCAAGAAGATGACAGGAGGCCCACCAATCAGAGCCATGCCTGCACTCAGCTTCCGCTTGTTACCGCCACTGCGTATGTTGATGGTGACATATTACTTAGACACACGCAATCAAGAACAGAGAAATTATAGCAGGCCAATATAAGAACTCCATGGCAGTAAAAACAGAATGAGGTATGACTTTTTTATATCTGTGCTACCTGTAGCTGCGGACCAGTTTATCAGCATGAGGCTCCAGCAGCAGTGACCTCAGGACATTCTCCACACACCCAGACACGTATTTCTCCGGTATTCCTCTGAGCCGGGCGTACATGCTCAGAGTTTCTCGCCCTGTCATGTGATCCAACACGGCGTCAAACTGAGGGCAGTAACCGATGCGCTGCTGCACCTGCAATCCAGAGATAAATGTCCTCTTTCATATTCTGGCCTTTCGAACACTGATGCTTTGGTAAGGTTAAATCCAAAATGGTGAAGTGCTGCAAACGATTTGTCTTTGAATTTACAAAAATGTCCCTCACGTCCCATCTCCCGCTGCTCTTACCTTCTTAATGTCCCTCAAGATGCTGTATCCATCGATGTAGGCGTCACCGGAGGTTACACTCTCATCACCTGTCAGCATTTTAAAGGTCGTGGTCTTGCCTGCTCCATTGAAGCCCAGGAGGCCAAAACACTCCCCTTTGCCGACGGCTAGAGACAGTCTGTCAACGGCCAGAAGGTTCTCACCGCTGCTGTACACCTGAGAGGGAGAGATAACAGTCAGGCTGTGCCGTATTGTCATATCTCACAGAGACATGCTCTTCTAGAGTCGCATATATTTTAACAGCAAGAACACTCTTCTTTCAATGTTTCTGTGCCACATACCTTGCTGAGCTCCTGCAGCACGAGGGGGCTGCCGACCATAGACTCTACTATTGGCTGGCACTCCAGGACCCTCTTCCTCTCTTCGGCTACATCCCTGTCCTCTGGAAGCAGTGCCGCATCCTCTATAAGAGGCAACTAACACAGACATATGTACCACAGAGGATATTAACAAGAAGCAAGGAAAGGTCTTTCATGTGTTTTATTAATTCTCAAATATAAGTCTACAGGGGGTAGACCTAAATATTATAAGAACTTGAATGAATGAATAAGATTAGTCACCCACTGGTTCGTTATATAACAGATGCGAAAATGAATCCTCAAGCTCTTTATAAAAGGCATTTAGGGCAGCAACTAATGATCATCTCTATTATCAATTAATCTGCTTATCGTTCTCAATTAATCCTCCTATAGAATCATTTGTATAACAATTTGCTGAAGCCAAAAGTGGCATCTTCTAATCCCTCGTTCTGATTCAACAAACCATCTGTCCAAATATTATCTGTTTGCAATCACTTCCAAACCACAGTCTCAAATGTATTTTCTTAAATCATTTGGAGGTGCAGTCTTTCAGATCACATATGAAATTCTTAAATGTAAAAGAATCCATTTGTTAAAGTCAACGTGCTGATGAGAGCAGAGGAGGTAACAGATGTGAGAGGTTTGAAGGGCTTTCTGCAGCATCTTGTTGCCTCTTCTGCCTGATTGAGAGCGGCTGGGACTCTGGTTTCATTATGTAAGAAGTGACGTATGCAAAGCTGGTGAATACATTTGTCAATATTCAATTCAAGGGTCTTCCGCTTGATATAATGAAGCGGTTTGGAGGTTTATTACCAGTTTCTCCATCACATAGGGGGGCAGGTGATTCGGCTTCTTTACAGATCTGTTTTTTGTCTCATGTCACAAACTGGTAAGTGCTAATTACTGGACCTTTTTGATGAGTAGGAAATGTTGCCCACTGGCATTCAGCCTAACGTGAACCAGCCAAATAGTACTGTTGTAACTGTGACAAAGTTACCTCAGAGTTAAATCTGTATGATCAGAGACCATTCACTTTTCAACCACAGTTCAGGTTGTCTATAGAGACCTCTGTGATTTGAGCTTTCACATTAAATACATTTAACCACACCTTGAAAATAATTTCTCCCTTCACTACATGCAGGAAAAGAAAAACACTGCCTTGTTTATCGCTCCCACAATTCACCTACCTGTTTGCGTCTTCTGCACAGGGACGAAAGGAGTCGCCGGAGAGTGTGGAAACACTGCAGCTCAATGACAAACAGCAGAATGATGAAGACTACACCCTGCACTGAGAAGGCCACGAGGAAGCGTCCCACGCCAGGCTCTGCCATCGAGAAGTAGTTTGTCTGGTACGTGATATCTAGAACCAGAAAGACACTGAGGTTATGTTATGTCATTTACGAATATATATGTAGCTTTCACTAAAGAAATCTATGTCCCCTCCCCCCTTTTTTTATTTTTGCTTCCCATTACAAGTAATATTTGTTGAGCTGTCCTACCTAACCATGGAGAATAAATCAAACTCTGTTTTCTGAAGCTACATTTAGGCTGCACTTACTTAAATACTTGCACACTGCCTGAGTGATTGGAGTGGTGGGGCAAAATGAGATGAATTCGTAGTTCTGGTAAAACTGGCTGAAGGACATGCCCAGGCAGTAGTTTGGAAAGATGAGGAAAACCTTGTCCAGTATGTGCGACAGGTGCTGTAGGTTCAGCTCTGGGGATGAAATTCATAAGAAGTCTGTCAACAGGAATGATAAGGTTTTTTTTTTCTTTTCAAAATATTTAATGTCCTCTCACCTGGGATGGTCATGATGGTGACAGCCAGAAAGGTGGCCGTGCCAGAGATCATGTTGAAGATGGTGAGGCGTGTGTAGGCAGTAGCGGCAGAGGAGAAGAGGAAGCTGAGTAGATACATGAGAGGCACAACAGCCCAACCATACAGCAGCAGTAACAGCAACACGTCCACCAGGTGGTTGTCATCCACGAACGCCTTCACTCCGAAAGCCTGGAATACAACCTGAGAACATAAAACCAGTTAAGACAATACATTACTTGAACTCATATGGTATTCTCTGCCTGGACACATACACTTTTTTTACACCAGCTAGTCTTTACTGCAACAGGTAATATCAGGTGTCATACTAACCAGCATCATGAGACAGGGCAGCAGGAAGTTGACCAGGTCCCATAGCAGAGCAGAAAACCAGAAGTTTGACAGGTAGACGCCGCTGACCTTCTGCACATGCTTGGACTTGATGGAAGACTCAGTTACGAGCAGCAGCGCAAAGGTACTTGACAGGGAGGCCATACCGTACATCAGGTTGATGGCGATGGCAAAGCCCGTCTTACTCCTGTGCGTAGAGGAAAAGAATGACAATGAGATGAAAAGAAAAGGAGGTGATGGGGTTGGGTTGATGACAGGAGGAAGTAGAAGAGAAATGGTGCAAGTGAAAGGCGAAGAAATAGAGATGTGGTGTCACTAAGAAACAGATAGAAAATTCATTCTGTCTCTGAATCTTCTTTTACTTTCTGTCTGTTAACTTCATCTCCACCTTTTCCACTCCCTTCTTTCTATTCACTCAGTTTACGACATGTTAAGCTCTTAATATTAACTAAGATGAATATACACCAAGGCTTTCCAGCTTCCCCTGCACTCACTCTGTTAACTGGCTCCGGGCGACCTCAGACAGGTTCCGCGGCATGGGGTAATTTCCTGTCTGGATGGAGGCATTCGGCCCTGCTAGAAGTTTGAACAAAGCATTGTCCACCATCATGAGCGCCGTGGCGGGTGTGTGGTAGCCCTCGTTGTTGAAGTACGCTGTTGCTTCTGAGAAATGGCTGCTGCTGCCACGAAAAGCAGCACCGACCACACAACGCTCGTTGAAGCTGCCGCCTTCTTCCTCTGCCTGGGTCAGGATGTAATCAGTAAAGTCTGATGGAAAGTAGGAGAAGAGTTGCATATGGTCAATAAATACTCAGCCAAGCAGTCAGGTCAAGTCTCTCTCCCTCTCTCTCTCTCTCTCGCTCGCTCTCTCTCTCTGTGTACTTACCTGTGACGTTGATCAGCTGGCCAAGCTGGTCAGAAAGCTGCGAACTATAGCTATTTGCCAGGGCAGAGGCCAGGGGACCCAAACTAGGCTGCAAGGACACAGGCACCCTGGTGGGACCATAACGCTTGAGTGCCAGCCTTAGCAGAGGAGCGTCCTGGTGATTGGGAAAGGTGCGTGCCACAACTAAGGCCACTACTGTGAAGACAAGAGGGACCAGGAACTGAGCTACCATCACCTTCCAGTTTCTCCAGCTGTACAGCGCCCTCTTCAGGAACATGGCATAGAACTGCTGCAGGTATAGTCTGACCTGGTAGGAAAGGAACAGGGAGTAGAAATGTAAGTGATATGAATGATATGCAAAAACACAGCAAGAATCGGTTTACTTTCTCTCATCTCACCCCGGTGTTCAGCTTGATGTTGGAGCAGTCCTCCGAGATGAGCGTGCCGCTGTCTGTGAAGTCCGTAACATCAGTCATGCCGCTGATGCTGCTGGCATCGTCCGTAGTCCAGTCATGAGAACGTCTCTCGTGTTGGTACTGCAGGGCCGGCAGCTGTATTGCCTGGATGTCCAAACTAGAATCCACCAACTTTCCCACTCTGAACACACAGATCAATCTGTCGTTATTCAATTATTCCAGAAAGCAGGAACCTTAAACATGAAGCTCAGCACTTCAGTAAGGTGAAAGAAGATATTTCTGGGCCTTACAAGTCAATTATCATCCCACCAAGGCACCTATAGAGGAAGGATCTAACTATTTTAGACACTCTCCTCTCACCAGATTTTGTGTGCCTTTCTGAGCCTTGTCACATCTTCCTACATCCTTTGGTTATCAGACATTCTGAATAAGAGTTTGATATTAAAAAAAACTCTCTTAATGGTTAGGTTAGTAGGTTGGCTGCAAAAGACTACACACCAGAAGGGAGCTAAATGAGCAAATGTTCAAACAGCAGCTTTTCTTGGTGTCACGTTTTGATGTTTGCTGTGTTTATGGCCAGAACACACTGATGGGACTCTCAGTATGGCGTGTAAATAATGAGGCCTGTGAGACAAATGTTCCAGTTACAACGTTGTACGGTCGTGCTAGTTGAAGTAGCATGCAGTGTTAGCGATTCACAGCAGAAGCGCTCTCATTCTCGTTGCCACAGATACACACATTGAGTCCACAGGGAGGCAGAAATAACAGCTCTGCATGCAGCTGGGACTTTGATGTGTGAGCAAAGGACAAAAGGCGAACTCGGCAGCCATATTACTGTTTTTTTTAGGTTTTAAATAATGACTGGAACTCACTTAACTGTTTCCTCTTACATTACAGTGATTTGTATTAGTGCTTTAGCTTAAATAGCTGCTTGATTGGAAATGTGCCCATCACAAGGTGAATTACTCCTTGAACCAGATCCTGCTAATATGAGAGTCATCACGTTCTCTCATTTCTTTCGCCCACCTGAGGAAAACCTCCTCCATGGTGGTTACTGAAGCTCCATAGCTGGCGATGCCCAGCTCCTCTCTGTTCATCTCCAGCTCAGCAAACAGCAACTCAAACCTGAGAGAAAAACACCATAGAACATCAGGGAAACAGGTTGCACAATACAACATAGTGGGGAAAATGCTAATAGATACAAAATAACATTTGAGCTCTTTGTGAGCTGCCAAATTTCATTTTACAACACTGTGTTTTGAAATGGAATTATATATTGTACCTTTACTTCAAAATCTAATCACTGAACAGTAGCAAGAGCCACTGAGGAGTCAAAGTCCAATTTATGGTGGGAGAAATATTGATTTTCAGAACATAAAAAGAACATAAAAGGAGGAAACAAAACAGATGGCTATAAAAGAAGAAATAACCTGAAGGAAGAGAGAAACTGACAGGCCATCTACCATACTGAATTTTTTGTGCTGCTCTAATGAAAAGAAGAAAACATTAATATTGTTCATTTCTATATTTGTTATAAGCACACTCTGTTAGTGTAGGGTGGTTTAAGAAGGTTTGAGAAATGTACTGATCCTTTTTTAGATATTCTCTAGTCTGTTGGACCGTTTCACACAGGTTATAATTTAGTCACCTTCTTCAGCAGGTGTCATTTTTGTTCTTCCCACAAAGCCACTTCCTGTCCTCCACTGTGTTATTGTGAGTACTTTATGAACAAAAAAATCTAAGTGACTCACCTGCTGGTGCTTTCTTTGGGTAAGATGTAAGAGAGCTCTGCACCAGCGCTGCTCTCCAGTGTGGCATTGGGAACATACATGTGGACAAGGCGAGTGATCTCGGACACGTTACAAAGAGCATCCTTTACTATCACCATGTGGTAGCCAGCACCTAGTGAGTGGAAGAAAGGAAAAGGCTTTCATAAGTAACTACAACGATGATAGTGGAATTACTGAATTATGCATTTTGCTACTGTGAAATCCACTGCAGCTTTTTCCACTTACCATATTTGTTCTTAAGGAAAAGTGGTGACCCGCTGCACTGCAGCTCTCCTCCTGCCATGATAGCGATGCGGTCACCAAGCAGGTCGGCCTCATCCATAAAGTGTGTGGTGAGTAAAATGGTGCGACCACGCTTCTCCCCTTGCAGAAGGTCCCAGGTGGCACGTCTGGCTGATGGGTCCATACCTGATGTGGGTTCATCTAACATCACAACCTGGAGATAGACAGAGTTAAAAATGAGAAGAGATGTTGTGAATGAGGAGGGAGGATGGGAGAAAAAAAGACTGAGAGTGAATAATGCACATTAAATTCTTTACCTTGGAGTCTCCGATGAGGGCAATCCCAATAGAGAGTTTTCTCTTCATACCACCAGAGAGGGTCTTGGAGCGAGCGTGTCGCTTGTCCTCAAGATTCAGGATACGGATGATCCGGTCCACCTCATCTGGAATCTTTTCTTTAGAGTATCCTTTCAGCTGGATATCAAGCAGATAAACACATCAAATGCATGTTTATTCACACTCCCAGCATCTATTTCACATTGATGTACACAGAGAGCGACCACAAGCCTCAAGAAACTGATTGCATCCATCTTGTCTTGTTTTAGAGGAACTGAGAAAGTACAGTAGGCTGATGATTCTTTCACCTAAGATCACGAAGAATTTCCGTAGGAGGAAACATCTGCTCTCAGTGTCATTAACATGGACAAATATAGGCTCAACTATAGCTCAATTTACTGGTATGATAATGTTCAGTGAATTGTCTGAGCAGTATTCATTTAATTAATTTATTATTGAGTTAGCGTTTGCAGTGATGTTGAACAGAACTGCATTATACTGACAGATGTTTCAATCATTTTGTCCACTCCATTTATTTCAATGAGAGAAGGCACACTGACGTACTTCTCCATATATTATATAACAATATACACCACAAACTACATCCTACATCCATCCAAATTGATCATACAGTTGAAACAATACCCTTCTAATATGATTTCAGCAAAGACACCAAACATCATAACCTTCATGAAGAGAATGACTTTTGCATTAAACTGCATTAGTTTAGTTTTACTAAGGCTAAACTAATGTTTTGTAAAACTAGCAGAACAGTAACCTAAAAATGTATTAATGACTATGATAAGCACAACGATTCAGCTGAAGAGGATTTATGCAGCGTGCGTATGTGTGTGTTTCTGCATTTATGCCTGCACACATACCTGTGCATAGAAGAGCAGGTGCTCTCTGACAGTAAGGTTATCAAACAGTACATCATGCTGGGGACAGAGCCCCAGACTGCGGCGGATCAGAGCCATGTCCTGACAGATGTCGTATCCATTTATATAGGCCCTGCCACTGCTGGGGGGAAACAGCCCTGCAAGCGCAAGCACAAAAGCAAGAGTTGAGATTATTCAGGTGTTTGTTTGATTGTGTGCGTGTGTGTACATGCGTTGCTTCATATGTGTGTTAAAGCTGGTCACCTGTCAGCATGGACAGCGTTGTGGTCTTCCCGGCACCGTTGTGTCCAAGCAGCACCGTGATCTGCCCCTCGAACATGTTCAGCGTAAGATCTCGCACAGCCTGCCGTGTCTTGTTGCCCAATTTGAATTCCTGTCGAGTACATAAACCCAATTTATGCATTACCTGAACAAAACGAAACGTACGGGGCAGAGTAACCTTGATGCTTAATTACCTTCTCACTCTTGGAGCAGAATTATAAATGACTGTCTACACTTTTTTTTCTTAATTCACCATCTGCTCTATTTAACAGTACGTGGACAGATCCAGGCTCTGGGTCAAAGTGTCTGTTTTGCTGCTCACTGCTCACCTTAGCGAGATGTTTAATCTTGATCCCAGAGACTAGACCAGCTGGCTCCTCCTCTATAAACTCCCCCTTCAGAGCCTTTTCTGCATCCTCCTCTTCTTCTTTCTCATTTACCAAAGCCATGCGAGGACTGCTGCACCAGTATGAAGGCTGCAGATGAAAAAAAATGAGGGACAGACAGAGATAGGAGAATAAGTGGGATGAAACTGGACTTGGTCAAAAAGCTAAATTAAAAAGAAACAATAAGACAATACTTTACAATTCCATTCTTCACCCCCAAACATATTTCCATAAGGTATTTTACAGAACAAAAGTAAAGAAAATTGCATCATACATTTCTCACATCTTTTTTTTTTTTTCAAAGAAGCAAGGTAATCACAGGATGCAACAAGGGAAGCAGAGCAACTCGATCGCTCATTGAACACGAGACAGAGAGAGTGGGCTGACGTTAACTTCGGTCATGTACACTCTGCATTAAAGGGGATTGTTTCCTGACCAAACCTCCCTGTGGTGCACTTCCTAAGAACCAGAGTCAAACCTTCATTTTCTAAGCTGTAGAAACAGCATCTTGCACACCCAATGGATATAAAGTGTGTCATCTAATCCACACCCTGCTGGCAGTCTCTTGAGTTCCTGAAAACTGGGAAATGGGTTAGCAGGAGTTTATTTTTGAGAGTGTGTGTGTGTGTGTGTGTGTGTGTGTGTGTGTGTGTGTGTGTGT
>JAOXYL010000045.1:10151885-10168344 GCA_028564955.1 Terapon puta
TTAAGTTGTGACACGACTGTAACTTGTGAAACAGCTTTTCTCTGTTTGTGTGTGTGTGTGTGTGTGTGTGTGTGTGTTTGTTATAGCCTTATGTTACAGGCAAGGTGTAGCAGACTGGCAACTGAACACCACACTTGAATGAGGTACAAAATAACAATGGGGGAAATGTCTCAAGCACCATCAGGTAGTCTCTAATCTCGTAAAAACGCAGTCTATAATCTAGAAATCATTAACTTTGCCAGGTACCAGGGTGCTGCTGCCTTTATTGAAGAAATAAAAAGGTTTGTCTCAATAGATTCAAAAAGTATTCCTTTGAAGAACTCTTTCATAAGGTGTTAGTAACATGCAAAGCTGACATTTCCTTGATTCATAACGTACTTCACACTATCTGTAATTCTGACCTTGGTGCTGTAGAACAAGGAACAAGACCAACCCTAACGTTCATGATTTGCAAAATTTGCAAATAACTGCTGTAGCTGAGCAGTGGATCTGGCAACTTGAACAGAAATGTCTTAAGTGTGGTCAGTTGGAATCCATGGGGATAAGAGCACCACAAAAAGAAAGAAAAAAACAGGGTGGTCCAGACATGGATAAGTATTTGGCAATAGCTGTATTTACAACAAGCATTAACAGACCTGAGTCTCTACGCTGAACTTCAGGGGGTGAAATGCCGTAATGTACTGTATTTGGTAATAGTTTAAGAGATTAGTGTGCAATCTGTGTTAGTGTTCTGCAGCCAAGAGCCAAAAGAAACATCAAGATGCTCAGTATTTCTTCCTGCCTGGCACTAATGGAGTCTCTGTAGTCTCCACAGACAACCACAACTGGAGCATCAGCAGCAGATAAAGTGGATAAAGGGTGATGGAGCAACAAGCGCATGCTGTGCAGCAGATTCAATGTCTGAACAGTTTCAGGCACCATTGTGCAACCATCAACTGATATTAATGTTCAAAACTTTGCAAGCATTCAGCTATCTCTTCCTATCTTCTGTAAACTGAGGACAAACCTTAAATCTGAGTATGTGACTTTCCATGAACTACACAATAGCGCAATCCTCCAGTGAACTGTTGCGGTAAAATGCCTCGTCTTTCTTGGAGATTTGCAGTAGTGATAACATGTGAGTAACCTGCCCAACAAGTTCATCAACAACAGAAAAGTAAGAAAAAATGAAAAGGCGAATATGATTACCTCCATATCCATTTCCCTTTCGCTTAAATATTATGTATTTTTGATATTTTTGTTAAATGCTACATATTTGTTTTTTCTCAATTTTAATGATTTCTGAGCTCTTATTCCTACTTTATGTGTGTATGTAGGTACATACAATGTCTGGGTTGCTATATGTGTGCTGCATGTCTGTGTACAACTATATGTGTATTTCTTTCTTTAAGTGAAAAAATCAGTAGACTAAAATACACCACGTGAATTTACAGTTATACCACCTGATATCTAATTATTCCTGTCTTGTGATCTGTCACAGCAATTTTAAAAAATGAAGCAACAAATAACTTAAAGTTACAAGTAGTTATTTCCCCTAAAGATATCCATATAAGGTTAGGAAAAGCATGTGACAGCTACAAACATGTTGACCTAGCTAGAGCCTGTGACACAATAACTGAGCAGACCTGCTGTGTGTTACCAGGGTCAAGCAGTCTCCAGGCTGCTGGATAACATCATAAGTTGCAGAAAACAAAATGTTAGTCACTTTATTGTATTTATGGTGCCGTGTAGGCTATAACTTAACAAAGACTGTCATAGAGGCCTTGGTTCTCTAAACACAACTACTTCTGACAATACACAGTTGCAAAAAATGTGAGTGCCTTATAAGGGGACATACAGGCTCAATGTAGGTTCACCTCCCTCCAACTCACCTGCTGAAGATAGTTTTTCCACACCAGTAGTCTAAACTGTCGCACGATCGCCATTTTGAGCAGCACGCAGTCCAGGCAGCCTTTACTGGGGCTGGAGGTAGAAAAAGAGAGACATTTTCCATTTCAGATTAGATTTAAATTGGACAATTTTCTCTCTTTGAAGACGTTCATGAAGATCTCCTGAAGCTTAGTTTTGGCTTAGTAATGGTTGAAAAAGTTTCTGATCTCAGTTTCTGTTTAACAGATTAAGCAGGGAAACAACAAAAAGAGAAGTGAAATTAAATAATCAGCAGTACAGCATCACATTAAATGTGATGTTTTGGTTAGGTTAAAAAACTTCACACACGGGGGAGCAATGTGTAGGTGGGGGAGAAAATCACAAGACAGAAAAGCGAACTGGAAAACGAAAGGGGTGACATCAATGTGAAAAAGAGTTCAGACACAAAAAAGACAAGCCACAGCAAATGAGAAAAAGCTTTAAGAATAAAACAGGTTGTATACATCCATTTGCTGACCCAAACACACAAGCTAACAAAGACTACATACGAGACAGGACTATATAAAGAGAGGTGGTGACAGACAGAGACATCTTTATGTCTCAATTTAGCAGCTAAGAAACTCCAAAACTGTGTGAACCAATATTGACTGTCACAATGGAAGATAAAAACACATGACTATGCACAGTCCAAAGAGTGATCTCAATAAACAAAGTGTTGCAGCAGCCAGGTGTGCCTCACTGGAGTCCCATTTCACGGCACACGAGTTCATAAATGTAATAAATGCTGGGACTTCACACTGGAGCCATTCATCTTTAAGTGGACGCATCCCTTCCATCATACACCAGGCCTCACTGACTGCATTATCCGTGTCATTTGATTCGGAAGACCATGTGCTCCATACTTTGAGCGACCATTTTCCCTTTAGTGTTTCCAAGTAAAACAACAAACGTACACAACCCATTAAGAGCTCCTTTCCTTGTTAAACGAAAAAAGCTGCCTTGCTCTTCCCTGATTGGTCCAGCGCTGCCGTTCGGAGCTCCTGATTGGATGATCGAGCTGCCCGTCAATCCCTAAGGATCCTGATGAATGCTAATGATGGAGACTGAGGCACAAAGCTAGGCATTTCCGAAAAAAACAAGGCGCTGACTCACCGACACGGTCGCACTTTACAGACAACTAGTCGTGACATATCCCAGCGGGATTCATTTGAGTGTTTCGAGGTGTAAACGTGTGAAATTACCTCGAAATGAGCAGGTTTCGGCATATGAACTTCACGAGCTGCGGTCTCCGTCTTTCCTTCCTGGGAGGTGAAAACAATTCCTCCTCTTTTTTTTCTTTTTTTTTGTTTCGGGGTCTCAAACCAACAGATAAACCATCACCGGGCCCTCGTCGAGGCTTCGGCTGAGGACGTCCAGTGCGGCCCCCCCAAACCCGTCCAGGTGTCTCCCCTCCGGCTCGCGGCTGTCTAACGCGCCGATGACATTGCAGCAGCTCGCGAGTGTATCTGTGGAATTCGCCGTCAACAAAACGCATCACGTGACCTCGGTGGAGCCGAGCCGTCACGTGACCCCCAAACAGCTGGGCACAACTGCATGAACAATAAATAAAGCATCGTGTGTGTGTCTCATATTTGTGTATTTCTTAACATATTGATTTATTATTATAATCTGTGTAACTGCAGCAGGATTGTTGCCTTACATTGTTTCAGCTGTTACTGTGTTGAGATAATGTATTTTCTACACTGAAAAAGAAAATTGTTTCAGTTGGTAACACCTAAATGAATTCAGTTATTTGAAATTAAGTTAATGAATTAAAATAACACAAGTGATTCAACTTAATTTCAAATAACTGAATTCATTTAGGTGTTAGGTTTTCGTTTAGGTGTAATTGAAACAATTCATTTAAGTTGGTCCATTTTCTTTTTTTCAGTGTATATTTAGTCATAGTTAGACAAACCTAGTGTTTTGAGGTTTTGATTAGGCAAGGATAAGTTTATATATATATGTGGTGCATTTCAACAATGAGGGAATTCGAAGTGCTTCTCACGATGCTCAAAAATATGAGGAATGAAAATCGGTAAAAACGTAAAAGTTCAAGGTATAGGAACAGAGGATAGTACAGAAGATAATCTAATACTAAAATAACCAAATATATAACAGAATATAGATAGCAATATAATACAAATACGACGTGGAAGCAATACGGTGCTAATATTAATGTGGTGCATTTAAATGGAATTCATAAATGACCTTTTGTGCTTGTTGTGATTTTATCTGTATATCTTAGCTTATTAATTTTAGTAATTAATCTTACTCTTTATTGCTATTGTGTCATCATTGCATATTACTATTATTATATAGCTAAGACAAAGCATATAAAATACAGGAATAAAAGCTAGATTCCTGTGTGAAAATATTTGGTGCATAAAAACTGAATGCCGCCTCTCTATGTTTAGTTTTGACTCCGGGGACAGAAAAAGGGAGGTTTTGATTCTTTTTTTTTTTCACAGTCAAAAATTCTCCATTTTGAAACAAAAAAGAACATTTGGTGTGCCTTTAGCTCAAGAGATGTAGCCCAGTAAGAAGAAAACAATATATATATTGCATTTTTGAGAATCTTAGGGATTTGCAAAAGACAGCTGAGATACCCCTTCTAGTATCTAGCTCCAAAATGATTTGATCTCACAATTCCCATAATGCAACTCAACACTGTTCTATCATTGGACGTTGATGTTCTGCGTGATGAAACGGCTCCACCTTTCCAGCTGTCTCTGGGCTGTTGTCTCATTCTTTCCCCTGAGCCACAGAAAACATACACCTTTGTCACTGGTTGTCATAATATGCAAAATGTACTTTATGTGTAAATTCCCCTTTAACAATAGAGTCACAGAGACTATTCGGGTTACTGTTCCCTGTCTTATATTGGAAATTTAGCGACATGGGAGGAATTGAAATTGCAGATTACGGTCATAAACAGCGGTTCCAGTACATGTCATTTTAGGCTGATTTCAGTTTCAGTGTTTCTCTACCAGAGATTTATCTGGTGAGGAACCTGCATTTAGGCCCATGTGTTTGGAAAGAAAATGGTAAAGCTTCATTTTCTAGCCCCAATGAATTTCCGGGAGGAAGTGGAATGTGATTCCATCTATAGGGAAAATAGAGAAAACGTTCTGAGTTGTTTTATTCAGTTTAGTGAGTTTTCTTGAGTTTGTACAAGTTCATGAATTTGTTTAGATGAACTGCACTATGTAAACAAAACTTTAAAAAATACAACAACAAAAAAAGTGTATTCTGCATGTCCATGAATTGGCCTAATTGATTTTTATTCTGGTGACAACAACCTGGGGGGTAGCGCCACCTAGTTTTGATGAGCTCAAACATGAATAGTATCTACAGTTATCTCTCATCCATTTATTATTTTCACTAGGAAACAAATTATGTCATTTAGTGCGAAAACAAGCTGGTTTGGATAAAGAATAATACAGCATGCAATAAACCTTGAGATTCTCATTACAAAACTCAGTCTTGCTGAAAGTTATGTAAAAAAACAATAATCTAGACTAATGCGGTTACAAACTGTCTGTGCTGGCAAAGGAACAGAAAGGAACACTTGCATGATGGCTTATTTTATTTGAACTTAATACAAAATTACATATTCACATCACGGGTCTATTGAGAGAACACTGTACTGAAGACAAACAGAAGTTTCACAAAGAAAATTGCCTTTTTTTGGAATGAAGCAAAAACAATTTCAAGTAGTGGCATGTTCTTTGTCTTTTCTCCATTTATACATATAGTACTATGTACATTTATAAAACACAGGCGATAACCAGTCTGGCGTAACAGTTTAAAATGTATTTACAGTCAGTCACAAATCATTTAGACATTATGTACTCAGTGTCCTGAATGAGGAATACAGTACTTTTAAAAACCCCATCAACTTATGCTTTTCCTTTAGTGTCTGAACTTCCCTTCCTCTCAAGAGGCAAGGAAAATCCATTCAAAAAAATACTTTAGTATCGATTGTTCAAGCGTGGAAACAGGTAGATTTCATTGAATTGCGCTCCTTCTGTGATGATAAAAGTGCTCAACCGAATTCAGATGGGAGGAAAAGTAGGTGAAGTACAACTTGACGCATTCCTGCTCCATTGAGCGCCTCATTACATCTGAGCTGAGCAGCTAATGACCAGAGCGTAGGTTTGTACGATACTCATCCAGATGGTGAACTTACTGAACAGTGTTTCAACAGTCATCTGCTGTTCTTGATGGGCTTAGTGTGCTTTTAAGTAATATTGCTAAAAAATATTATCACCAGCACAATTGGGCTTTAGGTACAAAACTCCAGAAGACACAGACCACTAAAAGACTCATTTCACAGATCTGTTTCTATTTGAGTAGATGCCCCCTGAAAAACACAAATGACACCACCACAGTACCTTTGGCAAAACACACAGAACTAAAAAGGACAAACCTGAACATGAGGAAATTCATACAATCATATTTTTTTAGGCTTCAGATGCAGACATTTCAATAGGTTGGATGGCAGAAGTCCCCACCGAGGATGTTCACCAAATACAAGATAGATTCTTGTACAGACAGTGCATACCAGAAACTATTACCAAAAAATAATAACAATAACATGACAGCTATGTTTAAGGTTTTTCCACAATGTGATCTTAAGAACGAACACTTTTCCCTTCTAAAAACAAGTTTGTGAGGTTTCATTACTTTTACAGCTATCGAACGTGATCTGAGATAGGTTGTTGTCGAAAGATGTAAAAACAACAGAAATTGTGTCCTGAGGAAAGTCAGGTCATGTTCCAGTGGTTTCAGAGCTGACTGTGAGTCTTTGTGTACGGGAGGTATTGTATTACGCTGTACCTGTAAACATGTGTTGAAATGTAAAATAATAAAGAGAGAAATTTGTAGGTAAACTCAATGTCTGTTGATCTTTTGGCAACTGATGGACCAGTGAGGACTGACAGGTGTGAGGAACAGCTTTGAGAAAAAAAAAAAAGTGCTGGGAGATGACTGAGCGGGTGGTCCGCGAGCAGCTCGAGGCCAGTCGAACGACCACCATCTATAGACTCAGAAACCCTGCGTTGGCAGAATACTCTCCTCCTTCCTCTTCTTCTCTTTCAACCTCTCCACCGCTGTGAGCTGCCGAATTCTTCCTCTTCACTTGTTTGCTGGATGTGCCCCGTGGCCGCTGCATGGGCACCAAAAGGCGGAAGCCCGGTTGGGCATTGGCCGACGCTGTGCCCAGGGAAGTGGTAAAGCTCTTGAATGTGCAAGGCATGAGGGAGGTGGAGCACGAGGATGAGGGGCTAGCGCTCTGGACGGAGGAGTATCCTGAACTGTGAAGGTCTGTGGAGAAGGAAAAGAGTTCCTGGCCTTTGCGATCCTCGCTCGCCTCCCTCTCTGCTTCACAGAAGCTGTCTTCATCGCTGGACAGGGCTCTGCAGTGCTCTAGTCGTTTGTCTTCGTCAGTGAGCGGGTGCAGGTTGACGGATATCATAGAAGCTATTAAAAGAGAAGAGGGCAAAGATTACACAAACTACAGGCCTCAACACAATCTGTACAGCTGGTATCATCAATCCATGTTTGTCTGACTGCATAATATGAAGGCTTAATGTATGTGCTGATTTAATATGCTGGACATGGCAACTGCTGAGTCATGTCCGACTGGACTGACTCATGCATTATTCCCCTCTGTACGTGGATTACTTCATTTATAATGCTTTAGAGAAAAACACCTCCACGACTTCGTAAGGAATAAATGTGCCCACTCCCCCCTGCTTTTTCTCAATACTCACAGTCACCGTCTTTCTCCCCCTCACTCTCCTCCTCCTGGTCCCCCTCGTAACCGGAACAGGAAGTATCCAGGCTCCAGTCTAGGATGTCTCCCAGCAGCGTCTCCTCCTGATTGGACAGCTCGGCAGTGGGCGTGGCCACAAAGCTCGCTCTGGCGGCCTGCATGGCGTCATCGCGTCTCCTTTGGGAGAAAGTGGACAGGCACCGCGTTACAGTGAGTCACCGGCTCATCTCACAGATGGCACAAACAAAACACCTTCTGGACGAGACGCTTCACGAGTCTGTTTGTCACAAAGCGCAGGAGACTCAGCACTGATAAGAGCCGCTAAATGAGCAAGAAGAGGTGGGGGCACTGGTTATTTTTATGTCAGTGAGTCGTTCCTGATGACTGAATTGTTTGTATGTCTATCAAGTCTGGTCACACAGGTGCCATAAATACAAATATACTATTAATTTAAGTATAATGTGTTTTGTAAACCTGGAAGTCATTAGTATAGTGACTGATAAAAATGTTGATAGGAGACTTGTATTTTTAATTTATCTTATACTAAAACTGGCTAGTATAATAACTGTGTGTCCCTTTCTGGTCTTGTATTCGGCACAACTGTCGACTAATTTTTCTAAAATTCACTTGACTGTTTGTGCTGGGTGCTATGAACAGGGAATATTTCAAAAAGAAGGAAAAAAAGAAGAACATTTCAAATGGAAACCATAAAATGATGTACAATACTAAGTATTTTACTATTGCATACAATTTACTTCACTATTTGGTTTACATTCAAATGTTACTTACTTTTCTTTTTTTTTGCGAATCTCAATGTTTGTAGGGGTTACTTCTGTAATTGTAAGAGGGCTTACCTCTTGTTGGTGCTGGACGGAGAAGCGAGGAAGGTGTGGATGTCTGCTGGCTGACCAGTGGGACTGGGAGGCTCCATCTGAGGCTCCACCTCGGGAATCTCCAAGATCTGGCACAGCTCTTTAAAGTCCATCACCTGTGGAAACCATGAAATAATATTGATGACCATTTTCACTGGCTAAAACCTGTTACTTTACTAAAAGAAAAAAAAAGATTTTTTAAAAAAAGTCCAGGGAGAATTTTCCTCTAACTGTAATAGAAAAATAAAACCAAGTACCTTTTCTTTACTGATGTGCTGGTAGGCCTCATCTTCAAATCGTTGCTTAACACCAGTAAGAGACACGTGCCTGTAATCTTTGGGAACTTCTTGAGTGAAACTGAGGGGAGACAGAGAGGGGAAAGGGGGAAAACAGAGACAGGAAAAAATGACTGAGTTTGATCCACTTTGCTGCATTTTTATAATCAACTCTTGGGAACAAATCTTGTTAGTTGTCCATTTGAGAATTACAGTTTGTCTATACGATGCTCACCTATTAAAGTGACTCACCCTGAGGCACGTTTCTGTGACTCACTTGATGATTCACTGGCTATACACATACACATACACATACACACACACTCCCCCAAATCTCCGGCCCAAGTGCCTCCTACAGTCTTTTATGACTCTACAGCTCTCACTGGGCTCAGCGTCTGCTTTAAAACCTTAATGGTCGTCCATTTTCCTGGCCACCAGACGTTATAAACAATCTTATATCTAATCAATGTGGCTATATGAGCATGCTGAAAACAGCCAAACACATCACCAATCAATTCTTGTTATCTCTTCATGTGGAGAAAATCACAGCGACAAGCTAATCAGAAAATGGACTGGAACATTTTTCTTTGTGTGTTCGGTCCACCATAGATATCTTTCAATATCATACAAATTTTGAAATATGTAACCTTGGATGAGAGGTTTTGTTGACTTTGGGCTGTTCAAAGGCTCAAAAACCAGAAAGATTGATGGGTGTTAAATCATGCTCACAGTACATATTTTATTCATTATAACACATCTTCAGTTGTTTTATCAGTGCTTCTAGCTCACCATCACCCTCCTGTTTTTTTTGGGTTTTTTTTTAAGTGTAAGGAAATAAAGCCTTCCATTTTGAAGAAAAGGTGCATAAAATTGTTTATACCAGACATGCTTTAAAAATCAAACTAATATTCAAGCTGGATAATGCAAAAGTGTAGCAGGAGCTGTTGGACCAACCTAGAAACAAAAAGCATCAGAGTCCATGTCATTTACTGAGGCTGAACAAATGAAAGGAAAGGTTTAAGTGTGTGCTGTTGTGTAATATGCATAGGAATGTCTAAGTGTGAATGTGCGACAAGCTGGGTGATGGTGCAGGAAGATGGTGCTTGACAACCAAAAAAAAAAAACAAAAAAACACTGAGAAGCTTACCACTTGGCATAGAGCAGCACAGAAAGGGAGACGAGGTCTTCCTTGGAGAAGCCTGTGTAGTCAACCAACTGGCTGGGCCAGAGCGGGGCTGCAGAGAGGGAGGCATAAGTCAAGATGAACGTAAACTTAACACTCAACTAAAGCTGTAAATTCTATTTGTTTAAAAAAAAATCACTTGGATAAAGTGTCTGTGTTAAAAGTATAATACGACATATTGTTTTAAACAGGCCTGTGTGTGTGTTTCAGGAAGTGTTTTTACCATAGTGATGTAGTGCTCGTGTAAGCAGTAGTGCAGCACAGGCCAGCTTGGCAGGTGGTGGTGTAGCGAGAGCAGAGTAGAGCAGCGACAGCTCGCAGATGTAACTGAAAAGGTGAGTTGTCCGCTTCTCCAGAGGGAGCAGCGACAGCAGCACCTCCCCATAGTCCAGCAGTGTGGGGATCTGAGGGGAAATTCCATAAATTCAGTAAGTCATATCTCATTAAAGAATCAATAGAATCATTCATAGTCACTTAAATATTCTAAATTACATGAGAGGGATATTTGTTGTACTCACTCTGATCTTTCCCTCCAGCACAGAAACAACCTCTCCCATCATTCGAACCAGATCCTCATATTTGTAGGTGTTGTCTGTGAGCCAGACAGCTTCACGTATGGTCAGGATTTCTTTACTGATGTAGCTGGAAGAAAAAAGAAACATTGTCCTCAAAGTTAAAAAAAAAGAAAAAACAACAAAATTCACACAAAATTTCAAAGAACACATGTGTGACCACTTACCGTGTACAAACTACCATGCAGGCAATGCCCAATAACTGGAGACGAGCTTTGGGGACAGAGCGCAGAGCCAAGTAGCGGTCCACACAACCCACTGTCACATGCAGCGTCAGGCTGGAGAAATCCTTCATGGTGGTCACCTCCACAAGCCAGTCAACAAGGATATACCTGGAGAGGCAGACAGAATTAAAGATCATGTGCATTTAACAAAAACAGGTGGAGGGTTGGGGGGGTTCAAACGTAAGTGTGCATACAATTGAAAGAACAGATAAAATATTTACCTAGTACTTAGGGGTCACGCCCAAGAAATGTAGCAAAACATTATCTGATCTTAAAAATCTGACAGCCAAAAAGAAAAGGATTTAACTTTCAGAGAAACCTTTGACTAGCACCAGTGCTGTTCTGTTTCATCTACTTTGCAGTAATGTCATTAAAGAAAGCCAAGATGATGAAAACACAGTGACTCATCACAATGACTCCAATGGGGACATCTGATTGTCTAGAAAGATATCACTCAACAGCAGACAGTTAGAAATATCAGAGGAGTTTCTGTTCCTGTCTACCTCATGGTGTCCTTGATCCCTCGTCTGAGGATGGCCTGACTGCAGGGTTGTAACACTTGGTTGGAGGAACTGAAGAACTGAGCCACTAAGTCAGCGCAGGCTTTTGATTCCAGACCCAGTGGATTCCCACTGCTGCACACTTTGGCCAGAGAGAGCTGAAGAACGAAAAAGACAGTGGGTGAAATGTTTTTAAATGGCTTGACAGCTTGCTGAATTGGGTCACACTAAATACAACAATAAGGTTGAATGCTGCAATAGTTTGCTGCCGTAATGTCAGCAATTATGATTTGGGTGAGTCATATTTTTGAGTCAGTGGTGCAGCTTGGGCAAAGCTTTAAAAAAGCGATGAACAAAAACAAAAGTCAGCAACTGTCAGGCCCTCTTGACACTGCTTCAATAAAACAAAAAAACTTCCAACTGTGGATGAATGGAGGAGTGGGAAATGAAAACAAGAGATGAAACAAAAAAACATGACAGATGAAGGGCTGTCAGGAGACGAACACTTAACTTCTTCTGTATTATTACAGTGAGCGACTGAGGGAGAATAAAGCTACAGACTGAAATAGAAAGCCATCATAAGACTGAAAATGCACAAGAACACATTAAATCAACCGCTGCACCGATGTCGCATCTTCCATCACACACCTGCGCCTCCCAGCATCCTTTGCCAGCATAGTCCCTGAGGGTTCGGACACACTGGAGGTACCTGCCAGGATCTGCCATCTGAAAATAAATAAATAAAAAAGGGGATGGGGGGCGGGGGTGTTATCCTCTGAACCAGTCTTGCAATTAATATAATAAGTCAAGTATTTTTCTACACATAAAATATTTCACTGTGTATTTACTTTAGTTCAATTTGAGTGCATGCATGTAGTATATACTATGAAGAAATGTGGCAGGTTTGCCAGACTTTGACATGGACAAACTGTACTGGAGGCTTATTCAATGAAGGTTAATGTATCCATAAGTAACTGATTAGAAAAGTGAATTAAAGATTCAGACTCACGGCTGCTCTCCGGTTTTGCTCCCACAACAGGTAGGAGCTCTGCAGACAGCCAGCCTGCGAGGACTCCTCCAGCATAGAAATGGCATCTAAGCGTCTTTCATCCCCCTGGAAAAAAGGTTCCAGATGTGAATAGCAGATCTTATGAAGCAAACTGATAAAAACGTTCTATTCCTCGGCACGATTGAAGCAGACAAAAATAGTCTCACGTGTGCACAAATGCTTTGTTTGTCACGTCTCCAAAAAGCAAAATTACTGTCTCGGTTTAACCTCTGTGTCATATAATTCATCACACTATTAAATGACAAAGCATAACAGGGCTGTGAGTAAAAAGAACAAGCAACAGCTGTGATGTGAAGAGAAAGCAACAATTATCCCATCTGCGCTGTAAATGACTGGTCGGACAGCCCCCTCCCTGTGACAGCAGCACAAAACTAAAAACAGTCAATAGAGGCTAACTGAAACTGGGCTAACCACACCCAGACAGAGAGCGAGGTTCGGTCTCGCATTCACACTCACTTCAAAAAGCTGCAGAACTCTGGCCAAACAGTGCAACAAGGGTCCTCTCTTCTCCTGCAAGGGAAAAGAAAAATTGATTACCACTTAGAACCACAAATATTAGTATCAGTTTCCTTTAAAAACACTGAAGCACCCTTGTGTTGAGCTTAATTTGGTTCTGTAACAACAAAATCCCTAAAGCAGAAAACAGGGTTAGAGCAAAAAGAATGTAAACTGCTATTGATTGGCATCTGAATCTGCTTTGTCTTGCTTACTTAATTATATTCTCTTTACCAATGTTTGTAGTAAAAAAGGAGTGCCTACCGCATTGTTGTCACACTCAGCCTTGAGACGGTCAAACACTACGGCCTTGCAGCAGCTGCCAGAAGGCGACCATGGTGGACGGATGAAGACCCAGATGAAGGGATCAGATGAGGGAGAGCGCAGGCTCTCTGACAGACTGAAGAAGTGGGAGGCCTTGCGACCACAGACATCCGCTCGCCCCTCGTCACTCAATAATGCTGATGGGAGAAAAACAAGGCACAAGTGAAGAGCTGGAAAGCTTCAAGAAAATCACAAAGATTTTGTTCCCAGTTCCATGTAACACAGATCCAATCGGAGTAAGTAAAGAAGGAAAAAAACAAATGATTGAATTAGGGAGTTTAACTTACGTCCTTCATTGTACAAATATGCAATCCCTAGCTTCACAGCAGCTTCAAAATTCCCTTTCTCAGCAGCTCTGAAAGATGACAAGTGTTCTAGGTAAAAATCCATACATAGAAAAAACAACACATGTGTTAATTGTGGTTGTTTTTGTGTTTTTTGTGTGCCTGTACCTTTCAAATAGCCACAAAGTGTTGGGGGATGGCCATGTGTCCCTGAAACTGACCCTGGCCCAAACACTGGAATGGTTGTCAACAATGTCCCGCAGCTGGGAGTGGACCTGAAACAGAGGTGAAGACAATCAGTTTCTTACCAACAAAAGGGGGCAGCTGGCCACAAGATGCCAGAGCCCGATCAAATGTGGGGGGTGACACATCACATCCACACTACAAGTCGTGCAGCAGTGTGACAGCGTGCACAGCTTGTTTACTCACTGCTCTGACAGACAGCAGGTCCTCGGCAGAGAGGCACTGCAGCACACACAGGAGGACCTCCTCAGGTAGAGACAGCAAGGTGAGGGCTGGACTCCGCTTACGGACCCGCTTCCGTGCTGGCACAGAGTAGCATTTTGAACAACGGCAGTGGACCACTGAAATAGAAACGTTTAAAAAGCAGGTTGTTGTTAGACAACTCACATATATTAATGAGGAGTACCTCATATTTTTAACATGGATCTCATAATGAACATTTGAAGAACACACACACACACTGAACACACACACAAAATAACCCAAAAGCATTTCACATGCTGGTGCAGGGGCACACAAGCTAATTCCCACATTAATGTCAAACAAATATTTGCACTTCACTTAAAAGTTAACATGGCAGCAGCTAATCGGGCACACCAATCTGAAGGTTATGGCTCCACATTCAAAACGCCTAACTCCGGGTGGTCTAATCTAGTCAAACCCTCCGTTTGAACGCAAAAATAAATAAAATGGTTCCAAACCTGGTAAAAACATCGTCTTTTAACGCGCACAAAGGAGCATTTAACATCATATAATGAAGAGTTGAGGGCATGAAGATCTATCAAACGACGATGAGGATCTCTCAGGGAGAAGTGAGCGCCCAAATTTCCCTCCTGAGGTTCAAATACACCCAACGCAAAGTTACGACTGAGCTTCGTGAACTTTAACATCATACCACAGCTTTTAATGGACCACACGCGTATATAAAACCAGGATGAGAGGCGGTTTATGTGAATATTGTCAACATTAATCATGTACGTACAGTAAGTTACAGGAGGAAGCCATGGCTAACAAGTTAACGTTTGCGTTGGCTAGCCAGTCCCCGGTGCTAACTACCTCAAAGATATGCGACTTAAATTCACAAACTAACGCCTTACATTAAGTCGTGTCAATATTTTTAAGTAGTGAGATGTAGTTTAAGGTTGACTTTAAGCCACTTACCGCCCGCTTTCATTGCAAGTGAAGTGATCTCTCCTCCAACAGCGATGTCTGTAGCTCCAACACCGAGCAGCGATTTAAACGTTGCGTGGATATGAAATGATACCTATATATATGTATTTACACGCAGGGCGACTTCCAGACTGTTTCACCTGGGTGTATCAACAGTGCTCGCCGCCTCTGTTGTGCTGTAGTAGTTGAGTAATATCTTAACAAGTTAACTCTCGCTTGAATTTCAAATTCAAGCACGCGTCCTGGCTGGTTGGCTCCGCCCTAAAGCTGCCGTGGTACCGCCCGCGCTCACCGTTTAAACGCCACATTCAATCTGATTGGCTGCGTAAGATACCGCCCACCGGCTTCATGACGGAGCTCTGATTGGCCGATGTGGAGAGTGGACGTGCCGATTGGCCGAATTTTATAAACTATGAAATGTCGGGAGTTCATTGGATATCGTAACGCCTTTTCGAAGTACGCGCTCGTCAATGAGCGAGCATGATTGGTTGACCTGATTACGAAGACAGTCCACGGAACCGCCCCGTTAATGTAGATTGTGGGAAATGTAGTTGAGCAAGAAATGCCGTTTAAAGGTACCATGTTTAAAGGGACAAGCTATAGTAGAAGCCTGAGCACACTTGTATTATCAGTGCTGGTTTAATTAGTTATCAGTTTATATTTTTAGATTTTAGTTTAGTATAGTTAAAGATGATCTGATCTTGTGTCTGTCCTAGGCACAATGAGAGATAGTGAATGTTGTGTGAAAATGCATCAAATTTGGCTATTTTTATCAGTTTTTGACCGAACCCACCGATGAATATTTTGAAAAAACATCACCAAATTTAGCACTTCATTTATCCATTAGAAATCATAGAACTGTTTAGATACATGCATTATGTATGAGGAATAATTAATTTAGCTTTAGTCTTTAAAAAATATCTGAACAAGCCAAAAAATCAGCAGGTGTATCAGGTGTAATCACTTCCTTCATGCCAATAAACCTGCTAAAAATTTTACAGAGACATTTCATCTCTGTGTTGTAACCATTGCCAATGAGGGAGGAAAATAATGTATCCTGTCAACTATTAATTAATTTTGGTTCATCCTTTATAACTCAATTGTAAATTAATCATTTGGCTAAATAATGTTTAATCTTAAATCTTTTGAACTAAGTATGGCAGAAACTGTGTCATTGATTCTTTTGGTAAATTAGCTTTGAAAAATCTTACCAGTGAAAATTAAAACCCCACCTGCCTTACATTACTGCATTTAGTCTCCTAAATCCCAACAACATGTCACTCTCATAGCATTTGGAACACATCAGCCTTTCAGGTAGAGAAGTTACCCCAATATTATCTGCAGAGGTTGACCATAATTAAATTAAATGTACCGTGATGTCAAATGGATATTAGCTTTTGCATGTGTGAACAACGGCTAAGAACAAAGAATAAAAATGCTGGTGGAGAAAACAAGATTATTGATTTGTTCCTTGTGATGGGGCACAATAAAAAATCATTATGTCAGTTGCCTTGTCCTTTTGACAGCACCTACACACACACACACACACACACACACACAC